>JBAMBR010003961.1:0-64092 GCA_037044475.1 Zaprionus obscuricornis
CCATTCGTCATTTACGAACTTTTTTGTTCAAATATCAAAAAAAAAAGGATATTAACAGCAATTTAAAAAACATTTACGCTGATTTAGTGTAGATACTAAACTATCTAAAAAAAATTAAGAATTTAAAAAATGTTAACAGTAAACATTTTTTTTTGTTATCAAGAAGGAATTGTGTGGTAGTGGTGCTATTATTTTTTTTCGCAACTGTATATATTCTCGAACAAAATCAGCAGCATAAAATATTTTTTTTATGCATATTAATTGAGTAAATTAAAATTTAAACTTATATCTGTGCTTTATCACAGTAAAAAATTAATTTTTAATTAGATAATTAATTAAAAGTAAAATTTATTTACCTCTGTGCAATCTCACAGTAACAAACAAATGTCATTTGCACATAATTTTGTTTATGTGCATTTGTGACGTCACACGCAACATGTTATGATTTGAAATGCTATCGATAACACAACAGCATACATTGATAGACCTTACATTGCGCATTTCACACATGTTTATCGATATTCCATGATAGACCGCCGAAACACGTGTGAGAAATAGTCCGCAAAGAATTTTAATTTTTATTAGAAGATTTTAAGAGCTAAATAAAAAAATGACGTCGTCATTGGCTCAACAATTAAAGAAATTATCGGTGCCGCAGACATCTGTAACATTATCAGATGCTCGCAGTCGTGCTTCATTACTATTTGATCCAAAGGAAGCGGCAACCAAGGACAGACGCGCCATCTATGAGATTGCTTTATCTGGATTACACGAATTAACAGCATTCAATCCAACATTCAAGGAGTTTCAATTAACACTCTTCGATGAGGCAACACTGACACTAGAACGTGCCGTTGAGCAAGCGGATGTCAACAAATTACTTAATGCAGCAATTGCAAAATTCTTAAGACTTTTATCACCATATTTTCTATTGCGTCCCGCACACATGTGCTTTGAGTGGCTATTGCGACGTTTCCAAGTGCACGAATACAATCGTAACGAGGTGATGGCACTAATAATGCCCTACCATGAGACGCTATCATTTGTTAAAGTGCTGCAAACGATGCGTTTGCGTCAATCTGATGAAGATTGGTTTTGGTTACGTAAATTACAGCGTCCTGGTGTACCACTCTCCAAGACAGCTATAGTTAATCGTGCCGCATCAGTTCCCTCATTTCTACATTTCATTTGTCGCAGCATACAGCAATCAGTGAAAGAATTAGGTCCACGTGCGCATCAGTTGCAGGCGCATATGAATTTCTATGCCACAGTTGTTGTTGGCGCTTTGCAGACAGCTAAACCACTAGAGGATTGGCATGTGGCTACAATATTGGAGTCACTACTCAAAGGACTTACCTCCGATACTGTAGATTTTGTAGCTGCATCCTATGTTATTGTTGCACAACTTGTTGCACGCACCAAACTTAAGGAGAAAGTATGCAATGCATTGCTTGAACGTGTAGCAAATTGCACATTCGAACGTTTACATACGACAGCGCTACTGCTTCTCATTTGGATACATGATAAACAGGAGGCAGCAAAGCCACAATATTCACCAAAAACATTGCTAAATTTAGTTTGTCAAAAATGGTTGATTGCCGCATTGGCTGATCTGGCAAAAGAAAATGTGGCAATACAAGCACTTTGTATGCCATTGATGCATGGTTCAGTGACAGCAATACGTGATGCTCAAGATTCATCAGCTTCATATGTTGAATTTCTCAATAAACTGCTGTCCGATGTGCCCTTTACCAATTCTAGTGCACAGCAGCTGATCAAGTAAGAGAAACATAGTTTTAAATGGCCACAAAAAGCTGATTAATTATCATTCTTTCTGTCTCTGCTCATTTTAGTTGCTTCTTAGATGCATATGTTGATGTTGAGCAAAACTCTGAGAAGGATACAACAATGCAAGAAGATGCTGAAGATACCATAATCATTGATTCCGATGATGAAATGGAAGTAACGAAAACTGATTTTCAGGCATGGTATACAGAGTTTCTAGAGAAACTTGAACGTCGCTATCCCAAGGCCTTTGATCTAAGTGTGAAGGCAGCGTTGTCTGATAAAAACAAATCCAGCAATCGTCACAAGGCAATGAAATTGGCATTGGGTATGTCTGAACGATCATATATATAATAGCTGCATACTAATTCATTTACCTTTTACAGGTTTCCGTCTCAATACAAACGATGAGAAAGCAAAGCGTTCATATGAGAAACTTTATCATTATAAAGCTGATTGGCGTCTAAGTGCTGTACAGCAGCTGCTGCAAAATCTAAAGTTACCCAAACGTCGTGAGCGTAGCATACATCTATTAAAGGAATGTCTGCCAGATAGAATCAAGGATGATAGTCCAGCTGTAGTCTCAGCACTGTTATCACTCTCCACAGCAGAATTTGTAGAACTACTGGGTGCCAAGTCATTTGCAGCAAGATTATGTGAATTGTTATACCGTGCACACTCGCAACGTCAAACAGAATGGGATGCTATAGTGCCACAGGCTGTGCAACATTTAACAACGGCCGCTATAAGCGATAAATATGATGCAAATCTTTTACTGCTTGCACTGATGCCATATCTATTTCCCAATGATGCATTGAATCCCAGAGAACATGCTGCTCTACTCATTATATTAAATAGCAATTTTGCCACAAAGTTGCCATTTTTAAGTAAATTAAATGTGAGCACAGAGCATAGCGAATTTAATGTATCGCAACATCGTCAACATTTTCTTGATGTCATTGCTAGCGCTGGTCAGCCGGCAAAGCAACAACAGGCGCTGCTCGATAGTGTTGAACAACATGGTGGCATTAATTTTCTACGTGGCGAAGCAACACAATTGACACACTTGCTAATACTACTCACAGCATATGCAAAACGTGAATTAACTGCTGGTGAAGCATTAAAAATGCTTGGCAAGATAAACAAATATACAAAAAGATTTCAATTTAGAGTAACGAAAAAGAATGCCAATAGCTTAATAAGCGGCAATCACAATCATGTGCCACTGCAACTCTATGTAGATTTTCTACAGACACTGGCAAGAAATACAAAATTCACGAATGTTGCCACAACACCATGGACACAAATGACAGATGAATTGCGGCTATGCTTACGGCTATTGGATACATTTACGGCACAAGTTTATGCACAAAATTGTGGCGATGCTGAACGCAAGGAATGGGCACGAGCTCTAAAGGATTGCCTTAATCATATATTGCCTGAGGTACAGCAGAAACTTGATTTATTCTGCAATTTCTATGTCTATGAAACATTACCGGAATTATATCCTGTTGCAGCAAATTATGCATTGTTGCGTATACGCTGCTTCCGTGTATTGCAAGCTGTGCTCAGTGGACAAGGTGTTGCTGCTGGACTCAAAAATTGCAGCTTAATGCATGTGCTACGCATTGCCAATGCATGCAACTCACCATTTCAAACGTTACGTGAACAAGCGCTTGCAACATTACAATTATTGCCACAGAAATCATTAGAGAATCATGTGAATTTTCTAGTCAATTGTCTATTAGAGCGTAAAAGTGAATTGAACATGGATAAGGAGCAATATGCATTGATTCTACATACAATACTGCAGACAAATGAATGTACACCAAGGGAAAAGTTGCTCATGACCAAGCTAAAGAAATGCCTGTTGGAGCTAGTCTATGATGTGGAGCAGCCAGCAATATGTACAGCGGCGCTGCTGAAGGCATTAAAACATTTGAACAATGAATCGCTATTGACAGCACTCTTGCCCTTGGGTCAAACAATGCTGGAGAGGATTAAGACCAATGGCGTAAAACTGGCACAATTATCTTGGCCATATAGTGATATCTACATAGCAGTAATTGAACGTTTCGAGGGAAATGTTGGCTTGCAAGTCTTAAAAAGTGAAACAGCCGCCTGGCAATTGATTGAAGCAAGTTTCCAAAAACATGCAGCATATGTGCAGCTGGAGCATAAGCTACAACCACTGCCCTGTGTGTTACTACGCATGTTAACGCCAGAGACATTTGATAAACTGCAAAGTAATCATAAAGTAAAATTACTGCAATTGATTGTAGAAGCAGCAACAGCATCTGATAATGATAGCATTTTCTTAGTTGCACATCAATTGCTTAAACAGTGCAACATTGAGTGTCAACCATTAATCAAAATATTAAACGAAATGTGCAGCAAGAGCATGATATCAACACCAGAAACAAAAACTCCACGTCGTGAAGCTGTTAAAACAAAATTAGATTTGACTGCCGTGTCATGGAAGCAAGGCTTGACACTGCTAGAATTACTGGAGCATAAGAAACAATTATTGGATGCCGAGCAATTGATACCAACATTATTTGAATTGTTGCAAGTCTGCCTGACACTGGAGGAGAATAGCGCTGCAGCAGAGTATCCCAAGCAATTGATATTATCAAATTTATTGCATTGCTGTCAAGTTGCCGATGCAGCTGGTGTAAAACTATCGAAAGTATTGCCAGAATCTGTATTTCGCATTGAGCAAGTGGTGCAATGTCTACGCAATACACGTAATCCACAAACACAGCAACATGCACTGCTCTTTCTTACACACTGCGCACAATTATATCCACAACAAGTATTGCATAAGATTGTTGAAATCTTTACATTTGTTGGTTCAACTGTAGCACGACATGATGATGCCTTCAGTTTGCACATTATACGCAATGTTGTAGAACAAATTATACCAACACTTCTGCTAAATCAGACAGCAGGCAATAATCAACAGGATCAGCTAGTTATACCAGTGCTTAAAGTGTTTGCCGATATTTGCACAGATGTTCCAGTGCATCGACGTTTGCCATTGTATGAAACATTATTCCGTGTACTTGATCCAAGGCAACATCTTTGGCAATTTCTATGCATTATCTTTGAGTCACAAATGTTGCTGGAACAGTTGCCACTTGCCAAGGGTGCAACGAAATCATTGGATAAAACCCGCATTGAATTTGTACGTGAATTGACATTAATGTTTAATGAACCTGCTGTCATACTGCAGACATGTATACATCTGCTCAAGTATCTGACACATTTGCCTATGACTAAAGACGCACAAGCAGAATGTCAGGCAGCTGCAAAGAGACAACAAATTATTTCACCGGAACAACAATTATTTGATGTACGTACGCGTAGCTTTAAGCAATTGCGACACTTCAAGTATCTGATAATGGACTATTTGTCCAGCTTAAGTAGCACTGATGAATTCCAAACGAAACTCGTGAATCCACAGGCGATATTAATGCCACTATATCAAGATTTTATACTCAAGACTTTGTCATATGTGGGCGTGGTTAATAATGCATTGCAAGCGGCAGCTGGCATACCTTCATTGGAGAAATATTGGCGTGTGCTGGCGAATCATGTGCATGATGTTTTAGATAGTGCAATTGGTTTACTATCACCAGAACATTTCCTGGATGTTGTCAAAGATCTCTTGAAACATGAATTGATGCATGTGCGTATTAAGGTCCTGGAATTATTGGTTACCAAATTAATGCCACCCGGGGAATACTTTGAGAAATGTTCAACTGTTTATTTTGGTGTTTTATTCGAACCATTGGGTAACATTATCGATGGCATCTTAGTTGCGGCAAGCGGTAGTCCATCAAGTACAGCACAACAAGCACAATTGCAACAGACAGCATTGCATGCTCTACAATTGTTAGCACATCGATATGGACCTGATTATTTGGATGAATGTCGTACGCTGCTGGCTAAACTTACCAAAATTACCAAGCGACGTGCTAATGTACCCAAAGCAGTTGTGGGTAATGTTGTATTGACACTTGTGGAGATTTGTGCCAGCATTAAGGCGCATGCTTTGGCACAATTACCGAAATTTGCACCACAACTAACGGAGCTGCTGAAGGAGCAAGTGCAGCAATTGTTAACACAAAAGCAGACGCCAGATTATGTTTGCTCTGCTTTGGTTACAGGTGAATTACAATTAATTCTTCTATATATAACTATAACTAATCCTTTTCTCTTTTAATCCTTAGCTATGCATAAGCTTTTCTCCACGCTTCCATTGTTCCTGGGTCCATACTTGGTCGATATCATTGGTGCATTAATACGTCTCTCTGTGCAGCTAGAGAATTCACAATTGGTCTTGGATAAACGCACTCAGGCGCTCAAATTACGCTTGGTTGATGTCTGGTCTGTTATTTCACAGGGCGTGGCAGCGCGCATACTTGTGCCAAGCTGTGCCAAAACCTATGCAAGTCTATTGGAAGCACAATCCTATGAAGAGTTAAGCATGTTGATGCGACAAGTGCTGTTGCCCTGCATACGTAAGAATACAAATGATGATTTGAAGCCCGTGTTTGGGGAACTCTCTGAATTCTTTTTGGAAGCCTTTGAGTTGCGTGTTCAGGTGCGTGGTCGTGGCGTGCAACGTGAACGTATCGCAGAAGTTGAGGCAGCAACAATTGAAGCATTTGTTGCCTGGATTTTGAAATTATCAGAGACAAGTTTCCGTCCCATGTACACCGAGGTGCACAGATGGGCAATGAATCATGATGCAGTGGAGCCAAAGCTTACGTTCTTCTTGTTAACTAATCGCATTGCCGCAGCATTAAAATCATTATTTGTGCTCTTTGCCGACGGGTTTCTTGATGATGCGGCACGTTTGTTGCAAGAACATAATACAAAACATCCGGAATATGTTGAAGCTGATGATGTGGAGGATACAATTGATTTGCTTAATGCCATTATCGGCACACTGCATTATGTATTCCTACACTGCAGCGGTGACTTTGTCAATGATTATCGATTCAATATGTTAGCACCGCCACTTGTTGATCAACTGGAGAATCGTTTACTTTTGGCCGAACATCGTGTAACGTTGCAGGAATCATTAACACAATGCATTGCCCAAATGGCAGCCACAACCAATGATGTACTGTGGAAGCAACTTAATAATCATGTGCTGCTCAAGACACGCATCAATCAGCCTGAAATACGCATCTTGGCATTCAACAGCAGCATTGCAATTGCACGTAAATTGGGTGAAGCTTTTGCTCCACTTTTACCAGAGACGGTGCCCTTCATTGCAGAGCTGCTGGAGGATGAGAATGAGCGTGTAGAGAAAAATACACGCAGTGCTGTGCAAGAACTTGAAGCAATTCTTGGTGATGATGTGCAAAAATATTTGTAGTGAGAAAAACAAAAAAAAAATTCTAAAAACTTAACAAATTTTTTTAACTTTTGTGCTGTAAAAAAAAGTTGAATTTGTTTTTAAGCTAGTATTAAACAAAATATACTAAAATATTAAATGAAATTAATAGAAATTTTGAAAAGAAATAAAGATACAGTTACTTCAAAAAATATGCCAACAGCTTGTATAACAAATAATATTTAAAAAAAAAATTTCCATTGGTTGTTAATTATTTTTTTTTTTTTGCAGTGTAATTTATTTATTGGCTTAACAATTATGTCTATTAATTTTATGATCGCTGATGTCAGTGTAAATGAGCTTGACAATCGGTTAATCTAACAGTCTACAAATTTGCTACTGACAAAAAATTGCAGAGCACATGAGAAAAATGTGGGAGAAAAAGCGTGATAAAAAACTATTAAAAATGATTTATGAGCAATTTCAGTTAGTTTGAAGTCATGTGATTGCTGTTCATTAACCTGATTTGTAGTCAGCAATTTATGAAGTTATAACTCAAAATACAACTGGTAAGTAAATATAGATATAAAGAACTGAACTAATTAGTTTGTATAACTAAAAAAAAAAAATCGCAAAATTTCTTTATTAGAATAAAAAAGAATAAAAACACATTTTGTACAAAAATATTTAACAATTTCTTGAATTCAGCAAATTTCTTTTGCAAATAGCTTTCGAATTTTTTTTTGTTGTTCGAGAATTTCCTTCGTTACTGCTACTTGTTGTAGGTATAGGAATAGTTTGGTATATGCGTATTATTCTGTGTATTATCCTGTGTACGTTTATCCTTAGGCATTTCAGGATCCTCACGTTCCTCTTCCTCATCAATAATACTTATGTCACGTATCGAAGGACGATGACTGCGTCGCCAACCGGTTAGAATTTGCGGTTGCTTTGTCTTGGTTAACATTCGGGTGCCCGTCACCGAAATGAGAATTGCACCCAATGGTGCTGTCAATATAATGCTGAATATGCAAATAGTTTGCACAATTTTTGCCCAATTTCGCTCCTCGGCTGAGGCATCGGGACCCAAATGACGTAATGCAACAGGTCCTAAAGCTGCCTGAACTGTTGCTTTGGCCATCCATGAGAGCCCGACAAAAAATTTCTCTTTGACATTGAGACGATCGCCAAACGCAATGCCCGCTGTGACAAGAATACGTATGATTACGCCAGAGAATATGCATAGAGCGCCAATATAGACAAGGCTAGGATCCAGTTCACGTAATTTGATGGTGGCACCAGTTAGTCCAAAGAGTATTGGCTCAAAGATCATCCAGAAGATTTCGAAACCTGTCGCAACGGGATTATCATCGATGGTCCAGCCATCCTGGCACCAGAAATAGTTTGAGATGAATGATGAAAAGACTACAGCAAGCGGCCCAGCGCCCTCAAAGCCCAATTTATCACTGCCATAGATGGCCACCAGATTTCCAACAAAGAGCAGCAATGTACGCAGTGGCACCACATAGGCGTCACCCTTTTCAGGAAAGATGCGTGCCAACAGGCCCCAGACAACGCCAAATCCTAAGCCACCAATCAGGCAAACCGGAACCTGAGAAATCAAATACAGTTGCCCCTTGTCCGAGAACATAATTGTGCTGATGATGCCGAAAATGGCTACCGAAATGGCATCATCCACGCCAGAGACTGCCACAACCAATGTAGGAATACCCTTGGCTACACCATATCCCTTGGTGCGCAGCCGGAAAAGACATGGTACCACAACAGCTGGAGCAATGGCTGCCATAATGGAGCCCAGTAAACAACCCCAGATCCAGGGTAATCCAAGCAAATAATGTGACATGACGGCCATGACACCAAACTCGACAATCCATGGCACAATGCCCAGCTTAAGAATTGTCTTGTAGACCTTCTTGAAGGATTGTGGATCCATTTCGAGGCCAGCTCGAGTCAAAATTACAGTGAGTGCAAATTTACGCAAATGTGCAGTCACCTTGGAGAAATCACCATCGAGATCGACCCAGCCGACATTCTACAAAGGATTTGCAAGGATAAATATATTGGGTATGTTAAGTAGGACGCTGAGCTTACCTGGAACAACAAGCCCACCAGGAGCATGCCAATGAGGCGTGGCAAAGTAGTCAATGACATCAAGTAGCCACCAAAATTGGCAGCAACAGTCAATACAACAAGGCCAAAGAGTTGCCCACCAGGGGCAGCTGCTGGTCCAATAATCACAAAGGAAACGGTCCATAGAAGAACACCTACAGGAAGATATCAAAATATTATTTAAAATTATGCTACAAAGCTTTCTGATTCGTCAACTTACCAATAACTGTAAGTGCAACCAAACGTGAAAAGGTTCTAAATGTAGGACACAATGGATATGGGAAGATCTTTTGCCAGAATGGTGGCTCCCAAGATTCAGATGGTTCATCACCACGACATTTCAAACAGAAATTATAGATCCATGATTGTTCGACATAGTTACCATTACTGTCCTGTGAGCCCTGCAAACCCTGTAATCCATTATACTTGGCATTGAGCACGTCCAGCGCACTCTGTCTGTAGTTCTCTATGTGAAGTAAGAAAGAGAGAGAGATAGACAGTAAGAGGTAAGTTAGTTCAATATATGTAAATATAGATAAAAGAAATTAACTCTTCATTTAGCATACAACACTAATTGGATGATAAGTGTGGCTTATGTATGCATAGATCTAGTAATTATATAGTATATATATATCTGCGGTCGATAGTCTAAAATCTACGCACATAAACTGGAAATTTAGATGTCACTTTTTTCTTCTTCATTTATTCTTTTTTTTTTGGTCTGTCAATCTGTTAATTGTTTAAGTCAATCTTCTGATATCAAATTTAATTGACAACCGACCCATAAGTGTTATAGCTCCCCTCGTCGTAGATTATGGCAATTAGCAGATCAATGATTTTTGATTCTTTATTTTGATATACATCAATATATATATTTTTTTTCATATTTCGATTCAGAATCCTCACGCTTTCGATTTGTAAGTGTTAAGCACCTCGAAAACTTTATGTCAGCTGTATAAATATTATATACAGATATTTCATAAATAAATATTATGATAAATTACACTTATGATTATTAATAATATAATATATATTTTATAAAAAAAATTAAAAAAAAATTCCATTTTTATGTTCTTTTTGCATGAAAAGTTGTTCCCCTTAACAAATATTTATGTTATCATTATGTTTGTTTATGTCGTAAGATCGAGTTTATTGAATTCATTATGATATCAGTCATTATTATTCTGCATAGTAAATGGGAAGCACACATAGTGCTAAGCATCAATGTATCTTCTTTATACATATGAATCACGCAGAGCTTAACCCTTTGACATCCACTGTCATATGCCGGTCATATGATACGCATTGAAAACAATTATCTATCTGCTCGTATTGTATATAATTATTTTTGCAAAATTCTCTTTTCAAATTAATTGAAAATATTTTTTTAAAGTATTTAATTTATTTATTTTTTTTTGGTTTTTGGCAAGCGAGAAAATATTTAATATTTAAAAATTTATAATATTAAAATTAGTTTTTAGTTAGTGCAGATTATCTATAAATTAACATGTTTAATGTAAACTAAAAAAAAAGTGAACTCATTTTTTCAACCTTACTTTTTCTGCTTATCATTTGATATTTTTAACTAGTAACTTATTTTTCTCAGTGCACATTACACATACGCAGTGTTATCAGCATATGTTAAACTATTTGTAGACACTTACCATAACTATGTGTTGACACGCGATCACTTTCATTATCATGAGCCAAAGTATCCTTGAGTATACTTCTCCTACGCCCTGGCGGTCCAATTTCCAAGGGGGAGTGTGTTGAAGTCTAATACAAGTGATAGAAAGAAAGATGAACATTAGCTAATATATAATATGTAAATCCCTGCGGTTAGCGGTCACTTGATCACTATAATGATCACTTCAACAATTAGGCAAATCACTATGAATGTCGTCATATAATATACGATATCTATATTATCATAGTACTCATACTATACTACTACTACAAATCATAGTAGTATATCTGAAACGTGTGCGTACTTAACTCGTAAAATGAAATTAACGATCGTAATCAACTGTCAAACTGAACAAATAATATAAATAATTACCTGTGATATTTTTCTTGCATGATTCTGATCAAAGGCGGGATTATCGTAACCTAAGACGGGCTCTTCGGAAACAATGCTAACACGTCTCTTCGGTTGACTTTCAATCACAATTGTGCTCTTGTGGTTACCATTGGGTGATGGTGTATCCCCAGCACCGCCCGGCACGACTGGTGAGGGCACATTTATAGGTATCGTGGTGGGTCGTGTGGGTGGTGCAGTTGCAGCAATTGTAGTTATAGGTGTCACTGTTGTTGGTGTATTTGGTTGAGATTGATGAGCATTACCCTCATCTTTGGCAGCAGGATCTGCATTTGATGTCATCGTTTTGTGGCTCTACAGAATTTGATGTTGCTTTGATTTGTATTTGCAATTCTTTTTATCGATATTATTATAATAATTGATTATTATGTCTGCTTACTATAAACATCACACACTGCGCGCAATTATCCGATTCGTTGCGCGTATTTTACAACTAGCTCGTTCAACGTTTAGCGTTCAAATAAATTCATAAGCGGCACGTTCGATCGTTTCTGAGCTCGGCTTTTTGTCTGCGGTGGGAATATGCTATACATTCTTTGTATGTATATGTGCTTTTATGCGTGTGTGAAAGGCGTTAAAGTCTAAAGTAAATATTCATTATTTAATAAAATTATAAATAACAAAAAAAAAACTACAAAAATATTTAATTATCTTATTTGGTGTGAAGAACATTTAATGCTCTATGCAGACTCAGCAGGCATATAGTGCACTGATTTTTTAATGAATTTTGAGTATACATTTTTCTTACAATCAATTCGCAATATAAACAATGAGTTCATCTATGGGCAGCTTACAATATATACTATTTAAGCATCATGCTTACTAAGCGAACTGAGTAACTCTTTTGTAAGAGTATTATCATTAGAAGCTTAAATAAAAAATTAACAATAATTAGCTTTAATTATTTCACACCTAGCTATAGAACAGGTGAATTTAGTGAATATATTATACACATTTATATGTATTTTTTTGGAGGCAGCCACAATTGTCTCGCAAATGAATATCTATGGATTATTTATCTATAGTCTCCATATGGTCTATGTGACAGATATGTAAGATTCAGGCTCAGCAGCTGTCGGTTTTTGTGGCTTTGATCGGTTCTGGCATTTTTGTTTGTTTTCAAAAATGTGACGCATTTTATCTAAACAAATTCACGTGAGCTTCCAGTAGACAATCGTCTCATAATAACGAGGCTGAATTAATTATTTAATGAAATTTGTTATTGGTTTTTTTTTTTCATTTCTTGTTTTTTTTTTATTTATTTTATTCTGCAAAACAACAAAAGAGAATACATAAAAAATGTGAACTTTTTTGTACACATTTCTGTTGTGTTTTTGTTATTGTAGAATTTTGTTTGGCATCGAGTCATGCGACTCTTCAGATAAAATCCCATGTGCTTTTAAACTCTATTTTTTTTTTGCGCTGTGTCATTTCAATCGTTAATTATAAAATTTCAATTTTTTATCTCAATTATATGCTACAATATATGGTATATATTCTATACTATTTTATTATATTCTATATATCACACAGATTACGAGCTAAAGGTATATGTAATGTGTGTGAAAAATGTTTTCAAATTAATTACACGGCAAATGTCACGCCTTAAATATTTAACTCTGATTTAAACTTGTTTTTTGTTTATTAAATGATATGCCATAATTCAAATTGATTGATATATCGTAAATTATATATTAATTAAATTGATTTCACTTTTCTTTATAAAAAAAAAAAAAAAAACAGAAATTAAATATAAACGACTCGTGACTGCACAACAGTTTATTGCGATTTATTAACTTAAAAATATAAATTTTGTGCAATTTTTAATTATAATATTTAACATAATATTTGCATTTTTTTTTTAATTAGATTAAGACTAACTTGTATTCATTTCTGCAGATATAAAATGATTTTTAAGAATTTGATAACAAGTTTTTATTTACTAGCGCCGAAAAGTATGCCACTAAAAATTAAGCAACCACTATTAAAATGTATTAAGCCAAGACAACAACCAATGGCAAAATTTTACTTGTATTTAGATGAATATTAAAATTTATTGAAATTACAAATTCTTTTATTTTTATAGAGCCTAAAACTTATAAACATACATAAATCGTACTATACACATCAAAGTCTTAGTATCTATATTTGGTGGAGTAATCTTTGGGAGAAACTACCAGACCACGACCTTTACGTGCACCGCGATACACTGTCTCCACAATATCAATCATTTCCTGTTTATCCTCAAGTGGCCAATTGATTTTGTTATTGTTACCCGTACCCAAATCAATCATAATGTGTTTGTTACGGAAGAAGAACATAACGGTGCATGGATCATACAATTCGTACATTTTGTTAAAATCCGGAACTTCGGTTATATCCACCAAATAAATGACTGCAAAATTTTTCACTTTCTCAGCAATGCTGTACATAACTTCGTCCATTTTCATACATGCTGGATCCCAATCGTGTCCAAATCGTATAACCTAAATTATAGTTAACAAAGGTGTTAAATGACAAAACGTTTGCTACTCTTGTGGACAACGACAGATGCCACGATCTGGCACAATAGCTAATTACTTACAACAACACGATCCTCCTCGGAAAGTATGGCCTGATCTACTTGCCAGCCATTGTGTAAATGTGGTAACATATAAGACATCTTGTAAAATTGTTTATTATTACTTTTTCCCGCAAAATAAATAAACGTAAACAAATTCCTCAAGCGAATGTGATTGATAATTAGCCAAGTGTGACCGTTCTCGGCTTTTATCCGTAAGTAAATAAAATGTTATTTTACAGCGCAGCCAACTTAATTAAATGTTATTATACAGCTCTGCTAAAAGTTTTGCGCGCCAAGTTCACAAATTCAAATGAAACGAATTTAAATTTAAAAAATATCTTGTTTTATTAGCCGTAACTAGTTTGTAGCGTCGATTATCAGTTCAAATACTTTTGCTTAAAGTTATCTATATGCTCCAGCACCTTGACTGTCATATCATTAATATATTCATTTCTACTCTGCTCCGAATAATCGGGCAAACTACGCCGCGTCACATAATGATTCGGCAAGTTAACCTTATGACGACCAATGGATTTAATGATTAGCCACAGAATGTAGAAACTGAACCAGACTGTAAAGTACAATGGAATGTACCAGAGTTTGCGACCAATATAGAAGTAACTGTACTTCTTGACACGTGGCTCTGGTGGTGGCGGTGGTGGTGGAGGTGGCGGAGGAGGTGTGGTTGGTGGTGGTGGCGGTGGTGGAGGAGGAGGTGGTGGTGGTGGTTCCACATGGTGATGATAATGATGTGGATGATGATCATCATAAATAAGTTCCGGATATGAAACATCCGGATATGACGGATAATGATCAGCAAAGTGATCGTGATGATGATCATGATTATGATCGAAATAATGTTGTGGTGGATGATGTTCTGTGTAATCATGATCATGACTGTGATCATGAGGATCATGATCGTGATCGTGACTATGATCATGATCTGCTGGTTTAGGGGCCGCTGATTCCGGATGCTGCTCTAACCAGCCTGGTGGAGGTGTGGCGTATTCCATGTTCGGATCATACTTATTATCATTGCTTGGACGTGAGCCATCAGCTGTGCTTAACGATGGTAGAGGCGAATCATCGCCGCCACCAGCATCACCGCCGTCTCCATTGTCTCCACCAGCTCCTCCTGCATCTCCATCACTGGGCATGCCGGCATCTGCTGCAGCAGGTGTCGCGCCACCTGCATCCTTACCGGCCTGATTGTTGGCAGGTGCCATATCTTGTGCACTTGCAGGCAATACGCCAATTACATCATCGTTTTCTGGATCATCGTCTGCTGGTGCAGCTGCCACGGTGCTGGCAGTACTGGCTGCAGTATCCTTATCGCCATTGCCACCAGCGGCAGCCAATGGACCAGGATATCTATAGCCTGAGCCCATGGGTGGACCAGGATAAGAATAACCCGAATTACTTAAATCATTTCCAGAAGCTGGCGGCAAATAACTTGTAATTGTATCCGATGGCTGTGCTGCCTTAGGGTCCTGCGACGGTGATGGATAATTGGTGTTCAATGGCGGAAAGGAATATGCATCCTTAGCGGGCACATAAGAAGAAATGGTATTTGAACCGGCTGCCACTTTGCCATCATGACTGTGATCATGGGGATCATGATGATGATGATTATGTTGTGCATGCTGTTCGAATATGTTCGAGGCAACGGCTTGACCAGGCGCAAAGCGATCCGTGATTTGACCTAATTAAGAAGAAACTTCATTAGTAATACTAATTTATAGATTGCTAATTGCTAGACTTACCTCGATTGTAGCCACGTTGTGGCTTTCTATTACGATTACCCTTGGAATAGTAACGATTCTGTGTAGAAGGACGTGGTCTAGCTGTCTTCATCAGCGGCGTAATAAGTTGACCAAAAGGATACGAAGTCCGATAATCCACAGCACGGCCTGTCGAGGCGCCTTCTATTGTGCCCAGTGGCAACTCTTCGCTATCAGCTTCTAATGTTTCCGCTGCAGTTACGCTCACGGGCGTAACAAAGACGGATTGTTGATTATCCGAAACGATATCGGATTTTACAGGATCCGGCTGATGATTGTATGGTATGGGCAAAGGTAAGGCTGTTGTTGATGTTGCTGGTGTTGTTGTTGTTGTTGATGTCGATGTTGTAGATACAACATTTTCACTTGAATTGAAGCTGCAGGACAATTACATTTATAGTATTCCATGAATTTCTATTTGCACTAAAAAAACATTTGTTTCCTAGTTTTTCAACTCACATTTTTGGAAATATCAAATCCGTATTGAGGGCCTTAAAGATGCGTGGTCCTTGCTCTGACCCAGCGCCATTACCACTAACTAAAACTTGTGAATAAGCTTCGCTTGGCTGTGGTAATAAGATTAGACCCAAAATGAGTCCAATAACCAAAAGCAGTGCGCACTTAGCGTCGACTCCTGGCATTATAAAACAATTTTTCACAGGACACTTTTTTTTATATATTTATTTTTATTTATATTTTTTTTTAAATGCACTTCGTCCCGATTTAAATGTAGCGCTGCTAAACACTCGTCATAATCCGTACGAGCTAATCGAATGGAACTCGTAGTCGTCTGTACCGCACCGCGCGAAATTCTCGAATCCAGTGAAAAATCTTACTCTGATTGGTTTTATTCAGCGCACATCGTGCGCAGTCACTTCTTGTATTTGATTTCGTTTTTTCATGACCCAAATTAAAGGTGCTACTAGAAGTTGATCTATAAAGACTTATACTACCTACGACTAATACTATATGGACAGCACTTTCATTTCACTGTCGTCGACGTCTTCGTCGCAGTCAATGCATGGGTGCTAATTAATTGTTACTCCACATATTGAAATCTCTTGTTGTAGTGTTGTAGTAGCATCTGCCGTTATATTCTTTAGCATTCATCTGCACGTTATTTTCTTCTTGTCGATATATCCAAAATTCTTCAATCCGTTAGAGCTAGCAACGTTTTTCTTAGGCCTTAGACGTGTGCCTGTAATTTTGCAACCAATTAGAAAGCGAGTAACATTCATTAACAGTAACTAATACAATTTAAAAAAACAGGCCTAAAAATATTTGGAGTTTCCTGAAACTTGTTTTAATCAATGAGCGATTGTTTCTCAGTTATTTCCAGTTAACTCAGGAAGTATTAAATTTACAGCTATCAAGCTTGGAATTGTTATAACGAAAACATTTACATTTCTATCAAGACGTACTACCAGTTATTTGATATCATAAAATATATTTCTCACACTCTGCAATTATCTAAATTGAATTCCAATATTTTCACAAATATTCCTTGGAATTTCAAATGAATGAAAATTCCTTCCTTAAAATCTAGACATGAAAAAGATGTTAATTTATATCAACGTCCATAGATATCTTAAACTCCAACGGCCTTTGCGTGCAACCCAAATAATATAATTTCTAGATTAAAATAAAGTTAAGGCGCATATTTGTCAACCTGATCATTGGGAATACATAAATTTTGATAGATGTGGGTCAATAGATCGAGATCCAGCAATTGCGTGTCTGGTTCGATTAACACCAAGTCAGGCGTGTTATATTCTATTGACACAATTCATTGGCAGCTCAAGTGAAAAACATGCATAAGTACAAGAACGGAAACGTAGAACCAGTTCTTGCAGCATCAATTTCGTATTGCTCGACTTTATAACTTTTACTTATTTACATACAATGATTTTTTTTTTATTTTTTTTTTTTCTTTTTCAGTTTTTATTTATCAGAAATATATATAGTATATATTTCATATAATAATTGCAAGTCTTTTAAATGTTAGTACACAAAAATTTGTCGTCATTTTGGAGAACAAGGAACACAATGAAAATCGAACGAATTATAAATCTATTGTTATTTTTTTTGTTTATCTCTGATGAAGGTGTCACAAATGTTTATGAAATTATAGCAAAAAAATGTTAAATAATATTAATAATAAAATTCATAAAAAGAAATATTGATAAAACGACAAAAAACATTAAATTAAAATTAATTTCTACTTCTTTTTCTTTGTTGTTGCTAATGTTAATTAATAATAATAATAATAATAAAAAAAGGCGAGTAAGATTTGTATTTTATATACAATAGAGTAGCAAAACTATCAATGTTACTATCGTTAAAATGACTTTATAATAGTTTAAGCTTTTATACTCAAGAATTATAAAATCTTAAAAATTAAAACATATTTTTAAGATTTAAACTTTAAAAAGTATAAATTAAACTTATTAATTGAATAGCATGCGATAGTTATATTGCATCGATAGTTTTGCAACAGCCTTGGCACTTGGCGTCTTTCTCATTTTGGTAACTGCTCAACGGTATTAACTGATTCCACTAGAATGGCGAATTCATGCCTAGCTTTGTGCCAAAATCAAGACGCGCACGACGCTGATAACGCGCATTGACTCTGTAAAAAAAATAGAAGCAGATCGAAAGATTTATTAAATATATATAGATATCTGATCTAACATATTGTAACTTACTTGTTCTCTTGAAATTTGGCCAGCTCGCTGACAATAAGGCTGAGAAAACTGCTGGCATAAAACACAATTAAAGGCAACCAAAGCTGTGGCAACAACTGTTGCACAGCATCATCCAACAGCAACTGCAAGCCGCAAATAAAGCCATGCAGCAAGAGTAATGCCAGACATGTAAATGACCAAATGTGATTGCTAAATGGATTGCGCTGCCAGAGCGCATGATCACGATGTACAAATGAAATGGAGACAAGTACTGCAAGAAGATGAAGAATTATTAAAAAACAATGAAAAATATAAGAAACATTGTAAAAATTACCAAAATGCAAAAGAATCGCAAATAAAGCAAAGCTGCGCGCTATATATAACGTGTGATAAAACTTTGCATCATTATCGTCAACTAAAGGAATTTCTAACTGCGCAGAAGTCGGCGCTAAAGTGGATTCAACAAATGACACTGATTGTGGCAAGCACAACCAATAGGCAACAAGCTGTAAAAAAAAAAAAAATATAAATTAAAGTTTAAATTTCATGTTTCATGAAGATTTCTACTTGCTTACCATAGAAACGACAGGCACTAGAAACTTGCAGCCATAGCACCACATGACAAAAGCAAAGGCACGCGAATCATATTCAGTTTGTTTTTTACTTGTGGCACGATTCATAATCTTTGGATCGAGATCAATGTGAGCCAATGAAATGCCAATTAATGGCACCGGCACACACATCAAATAGATGGCCAACAGAGGTGTGAGCAGTGGCGGCAGCGATAGGCACGCGCATAGCACATTCAATATCGATATTGAGCCAGCACAACATGCCCAGAATTGTATACAATTCCAAAGGCCAAGTGAGAAGCGGCGTGACAGCTCAATTATGGCCACTAGCGAAAGTGGGTCGTCGCGACAGATCGCAATGGAACATGGCAACGAATTGAGTAGACGACTCAAATATATTGGTGAAACTGTATGTGCGGGTGATTGCATAGCACGTGCACCAGACTCTAATAATTGTTCACTGATATAGGGATCATCATTAAAGGATTTACCCTTATTACCTTTCGCCTGTCGCTGCCAATGCAATTTATTGTGTATTATATTTGCCTCCGTATAGGCATCGACATCTTGACACACCTGTGGATACAATGGCTCTACAGCAATGCTGCAATCAGCCTGTAAAAATATATTTGCATTATCATTGCTTGCTGAACTGCCAAGACAGACAACAATTTCGCCATAGGATTGCATTATATCCAACATTTGTCGTGTCGCCTCGGCGGAACAATCCGTGAATAGCGACACCTGTAACGGCACATTATCCACTTGCTCCAAATGCGGCCGTATATTCTCAATGCCACGCGGTAACTTGGCACGATTCGACATATCAAAATTAATCGGAGCACTTTGATCTGTGCTCTCGGTTAATGTGCTCAACGAACGACAATTCTCATCCATGGCTGAGTCCAGTGAATGTCGTTGCTTATGTCGATCAGGATTTGGCTCTGTCTCGAGTGCTAATGCAGCATTATCATCA
The DNA here is from genome assembly GCA_037044475.1 of Zaprionus obscuricornis. Taxonomy (NCBI): domain Eukaryota; kingdom Metazoa; phylum Arthropoda; class Insecta; order Diptera; family Drosophilidae; genus Zaprionus; species Zaprionus obscuricornis. The sequence goes on from JBAMBR010003961.1 coordinate 19,940, forward strand.
CTTTCCAAGTCATCAGCAGTTCCAATCTCTTGTGGACTACATTCATCAGGATTGGATATGGCACCAGGAGCTGAGCAACTCAATGATTTTGTAGTTTCCAAATTGTTGGGCGGTGACAAGAGATAACTCAATTTAGGACCATCATCGGGATCACCTATAAAATCATCATTGGGATTGCATTTAAGAGTATCAACTGCATTGACTTGGGGCTGTATGTACATGATTTGGTCACTTGATGGTGGATGAATGGTGGCAACAGTATCTGTGATGGTGCTAGTTGTGGTAATTGTGGTTGTGGTTGTAGTTGTATTTATCTCATTTATTTTACCCGCATTTTTATTTGTTTTACAGTTATCCGTTGATGTATCCATCATCATACTATTCTTTTCACGATCCTTGTCCCGTTCCTTGTCCGGTTCGGTTTCGCTCAGCAATGAAATGTGACAATTCCAGCCAGATTCTAAACCCATTTTCTCAGAAAAGACACGCGAACGTAATTCATTCTCCTTGCTAAAGTGTACAAAACGAATGCAAGCACGTTCCAGGCGCTCCACCAAATGGACAATATCATTTTGTGCCTGATACTGCATGGTGACCATACCAATGAACACCTGATGACATTGCATTTCAAAGCAACCCTCAACATCGTTACAGTCCTCATCTTTGCCTTCCGAAAATAACAAAGAGTCTGTGCTAATGCTGTGACTAAGCTTCACATGATGGCCACCCTCAAAGTCACAGTGTGATTTGTCTACATGCTGCATGCGTAACTTTGACTCTGGCGGCAATTCCAGATATGCAATCTGTCCATTGCTATGCAACGGTCCACTCAATGCACCATGTATGCCATGACGCAATGGCCGATAGGCAAATGCAGTGCAATATGAAGTCAAAGCGCTACGCTGATAAAAGTCCAAAGCACGCTTACGATCCTGCGGTGATAAGGGACGCAAATCTTTGCCATCCCAGAAATCATCACAACAATCAAGTATTATATCAGCTGTGCCTTGCGTAAAGAGTGACAAATAGCCGCCAGGATTCTCACGCATAACAACAGCCAAGGAGTGCGGGAATGGTACCTTCACCTTGGTCGACAGCTGCAGCTGTCGCGCAAAGCGTATATCCCGACGCACCACATCTGGTTGCTATAAAGGAGAAGTGTCATAAATGAAGATTAATTAGTAATCATTAAATTTTGAAGGTTGCTTACCAAATGCCTATAGCTGGCTAATTGTCCCTCCAACGCAAAGCGATCCGTTGCATGATTGGTAAAACCAATTTGTTTGGCCAACTCACACAGACAGCGTCTGTTATGGCAAAGCACAACAATGTATTCATTCGTATATAAAACGTATAAACGTATACGAATTGACGAATAATAAGAGAAAGAGAGAAGGAGAGAGAGAGAGAGAAAAAACCGATTAGAACTGGCAACAACTGACTGTGCTGCTGGATGAGGTGCGAACTGTGGGTGAAGGTGCGTGCGAAGCTCATGCATTCAAGCGTAATGGGGCAGCAAACAGTCGGGAATGAGAAGGGTAAGTATAGTATATACTATATATGTATAGATGGATGGATAGATGGGGGCCAAGACTAAATATATGTACGCATTCTTGGCAAAACATAATAATTTTCTTGTTACTTAAAATAGCATGCTATCAATTAAGTACAGACGAAATACGAATGTGCTGTGCATGGGGGCGTTCGTTTTTCTGTGGAGAGTTGATGCTATACACAAGGCTACCATATATAATATTATTATTATATACAAAAAAAAAACAACAACAAATAAAATAAAACATACAACAATAATAACAAATACCAAACAAATAAAGAGAGAAAAACAAAACACTAAAATTAATGGAATGTGTACAAAAATATATAATTGCAATTGCAACAAAATTTGTCAAATTTTGTTAAATGATAAATTAGTTTTTATTTTTCATTTTTTTTGTTAATTTCTTGACGGGTTGCTAGCATGGTAGTTCATATAGTACTATATAGATGGGTTAATAATTTATAATAAAAATATATATATAATGAAACTAATTTATTTAGTTTATTTAAATGAAATTGAAATGGAAATGGAAGAAGAAAGAGAAAGATATGAAATTTATAAAGCTAAATAATTTTTTAAATATTTCTCGTTTATAATACAAAATGAATTAAATAGTTTTTATTTATGTAAACAAATTATTTTTGTTTTTTTGACTTTTTTTTAAAATGAGATTTAAACAATGAATTTTTTATAACTTTACCAATTGCATGTTTGTTTAGATATAGGGCATTTATATCGGTTTATCATCCAATTCAAGTGTCAGGTGTGTGTTTTTTTTTTTTTTTATTTTAAATTGTTCAATTCAAAACACAAAATTCAAAAATAAATAAATCAGAAAGAAATTATAAAAGAAAAAACCCAAAACAAATTAATTTCAATTTTGTTTATGGGCAACACACACACATTTCGTATATATAATAAAATATAACGAGAATGTGGCAAATGCTTCAAAAAGAAAAAAGTATTATGTCAAAATTAGACTATATAGAGTAAGTTGAGATAAGTAGACCATATAGTTATATTTTGGGTTATAATATCTATATGTCATTCAGGTTAAATAACAGAGTATTATGCTAACAGATGAGTATTATGGCAATGAACTACGTACCCATGCAATAGGCATTTCATACTGGATTCAAACATCGCATACCGATTAGTGACTGGCACCAGATCTTTATCGAGCATTGCTACAGCGCTGACATGCCCACAAAATTGGGCGTAATGCTCATGTGTAAGCGGCGAACATGTATTTAATAATATTGCCAATCCTATATAACAATAAAATATAATTAAAATCAACATTAAATTACAAAAACTATAAAAGTTATCAAATAACAATTTTGTAATTTTACCCAAAGGTTTCAATGATTTTATATGTGCTTTCCACTCATGATCATCGAATTCCAGACGAAATGGACAATGTTGATCGTGTGTAAGATCAAGTACTTCGGCCACAATGCCACGTTCCTTATTCTCTGTATCATCCACATTATCACTTTCTGTTTCCATTGACAGTTGACTGCCATCATCCTGTGGCTCCTCCTCTGTGTTGTGTAAGAAGAAAACCTTTTCGGCAGTGGGATTTGGCCATGATAAAATTCCTTTTTTATCGACACAGCAAAGTGCCGATATGGAGCCCAAGACTTGTACTAGATTCGCTGAGCGTGGCAACAATTCACTGTCACCTTGCCACAGCTGTGTCCAAATACGCAATACATTTGAGCGCAACAGTGAAATACTATCATAGTCATAGGCAGGTGTATCAATATCTATATCCTCAAATGATTTGCTGGTAGCCTTTTCCAGTATAGCTTGTGGTGTCTTGAGAAAGCATTGCAATCTTGCCACACCCCACAGATTCATTGAGATCCACAAGAGTGGAAAAACAAGTGGCAACAGGGGTATAACAGCTGCTGCTGGTGAGCTTATCAGTACATGGCGCCAATTGTGCTTCTCATCTGTCGCAAGGCCATAGCCATTCAGACGCAATAGACCGGCAAACAGTGTAATGGCCAGTGCACTTATGATGCCCCAATGTTGTATGTATTTGGTTACCAACTGTGACAAAAAAGAATTGCATTAATAATATGTACATATATATGTATAGAGCAGTAATCTTACCAGATAACGTTGCTGATTATAAATTGTCGGTGGGCGATTCAATGAATTTCTCAGACATAATTTTAAATTGTCCAAATACGGCGTTGACTCCAGGCAACATACTAGATCGGGTATAGGAGCACGTGCCATTGGCTTAACTGGTGGATCACCAAGCTGAGCAGTTGAGGCACCATAGATTTCGCTAGCACTAAAATGACGTTTTGTTTGCAAATCATAACATGGACCAGGCGATATATGACCGGGACGTAATACAATGCAATCGCCACGCACTAATAACGCCCATGGCAAATTGACGATATGCCCGTCACGATATGTCCACTGCAGGGAAACACATGGCGACATGGGATTACTTAAATGCGGATAATTTGAAACCTGCCACTTATCGCTGAGATGCTCTTCAGCCAGACGCAATTCATGCAGCGCATGTCGAGTTTTACGAAAGATCTCAGTGCGACGTAGATTACTTTCACGTAACACAATACACAGATCTAGCAATAGTATACCCAATAAACAAATGCCAGGCAACCACATGCCAGTGATCAAGAGTGCGCCGCTAGTTAGCATTGTTGCAACAATGGAAATCCAACCCAATGGACTGTCATAACGATTCATGAATGCTGCACGCAATTTACAATAGCAGCTAAATGAGCGGCGACGTATAGAAATGGGACAAATTGAATTTTATTGTTATTATAATTAAAGGTCATTTGAGTGATATTTGTATAGTGTACACACCCCTCGGCACGTTGTTCCTTCTCCTGGAGCAATAGTACAGTCTCAATCTCATCATATAGTCGGGATAGTGCAACCTTTGTGCTGAGGCCACGCTGAATATTTTGTTTTAATGATGGCGATGGCGATGGAGGTGCCTGCGGCAAGGTTGCCGTCTCTTTGTCACTGCTACATGATGTTGCCGCCTCTGTTCCCGCTGATGCTGATGCTGCACTCTGCTTCGGCATTTTTTTCCGTCACAATTTAAAAATTCGTTATTAGTTTAATTAAACACTCGCCGTTTAACACATATTTATTGTTTTCCACTATTATTATTATTTTGCACAGACTGTGTATGGCGTGTGTTTATTTCTTGCTGTTCGCGATGCTTGTGCGAAATACATATGCATACATGTACTAACGCGCGTTGCCAAATGCGCTGCCTCTGTGTTCTATCGCTGCCCGCACTTGCATGCCGTTGGCAACGCTGTCAATTGATAAGACCATAAGCCAAACAAATTAAAAATAGCGATGAGCGCTATTAGTTCGATAACATAACATTTAGAATTATTAATAGAGGTATTACCGTGAAGCCTATACATTTATTTAAATATATTTAATTAACTTAATTAATTATTTTATATAAATATAAATTAATATTATTTTCTCCTATTAAGTACATTTATAATAAAATTAATTAAAATAACTATCAAGCAATTTTGATAGCCTAATAAATCGATAAGTCTTGCTATTATCCATCTCTAATTATTGTTAAGCAAGTTTATTTATGTTTATTATCAATGGAAACCGAAAGAATTTGCCGTGCTTGCATGGCCAGTTCTGTGACACTTGTTGATATATTTGATGAGCAACGCAAACCAAGCCTGGTGGATATATTATGTGAATGCGTTGATCCTGATATATATGCTAACGATGCGTTGCCCAAACAGATTTGCCTTGCTTGTATTTGCGATGCACAGGTCGCATTTGAATTTAGACGTAAATATGAAAATAGCCGCAAGGTGTTGTCAGAGAAATTAAAAAAAAAACCATGTGCCCCAATAGAGCTAGAAAAGGAAAGTCCAGTTCAACAAACCGAGAAGGATGAGAAAGAACAACAGGAAGAGAAAGAACAAGATGTGCAAGCTAGCATTGTTTACATGCAGGAAGAAAATTCAAATTCAGCTTCATTTTTCGAGTGGCAATTGACCAATGAAAGTATAGAGCTAGGTTCTTGCAAGATCGAGGCTGATCGAGAGTCACCGCCGCGGAATAAAGAAATCATTCAGAAGAAACCATCAGAGCTTAGATTTCAATGTTCACATTGCCCAAAGGAATTTTTACAAAGCTCGCATTTAAATGCACACATACGTACGCATACTGGGGAACGTCCATATAACTGTACGCATTGCTCTCGTAGCTTTAGTCAAGCATCAAATCTACGTCAACACATGTGTATACATAGGGATGAACGTCCATTTAAGTGTCCACATTGTGCAAAAGCCTTTAACCGGCAAACAGATCTGCAATACCATGTGTCCACGCATCCAGGCAAACAAATCCATAAGTGTTCACAGTGCACAAGATATTTTATAGAGATTTCGGAATTGAATGAACATATGCGTTATCATAACGGAGAAAGAACTTTCCAATGCACAGAATGCACAAAGGATTTTCAAAGCGCTTGGCAATTGCAAAGACATTTTCGTACGCATACGGGCGAAGCTACTTACAAGTGCCCACACTGCTCCAAGAGCTTTGTAGACAGAGAAGAACTTAAAAGACACACACGATCACACACGGGCGAAGGTTCGCATAAATGTTTACATTGTTCGAAGGCCTTCGCCAGGGCGGCGAATCTCAAGATACATATCAAGATGCATATAAAAAATAATGATAAAAAAACTCATAGCTAATATTCGTTGCTAAATTTATGTGTTAAAATATTTATTAAGTTAAATAAATTAATAAATTGGTTTTAAGTAAATTCTAAGTATTAATGAATTTTATGTTGATTAAGGTCAAAACAAAATGAACGATAAACATATCGATATCGTTGAATAAGTAAAAATATCGTTATGCAACACTTTAGCAAACATCGCATGGGCTATCGATTACGATAGGACACGGTGAAAAAGTGTTGACGAATGATTGCATTTATTAATTCTGCAATTTATATGATTACAATTAGCGTAAACAACTAAATTATTTTCCAAAATGGACGCACGATTAGATGTAAGTAAATTGAATTGTTAAATAGAATGTATTAATAATTGCTGTGTATTCATACGACTTATAGATGTTTGAGGACGTCAACACATCACCCTCGCTTGAGGGCGACATGTCCATACCGGGCAAACGAAGTACAACAACGACATCACAGAACGGAGTACCAGAATATAATACGTTGGATGAACCCATACGAGAGACTGTGCTCAGAGATATTCGTGCCGTTGGCATTAAGTTCTATCATGTGCTTTATCCCAAAGAGAAGTCAAGTCTATTGCGTGATTGTACGTCATCATCTTTGTGTTGTGTTATGTGTTTTGTATGCGTAAGCAGTTTTATCATAGTATGTCTTATCTATTACAGGGGATCTTTGGGGTCCGTTAGTGCTGTGCACATTTATGGCAACCATATTGCAAGGCTCTTCCTCTGCCGACAGCATGTCTGATAACGGACCTGAATTCGCTCAGGTCTTTGTTATTGTTTGGATTGGCGCTGCCATTGTGACCCTCAATTCCAAGCTACTCGGTGGCAATATGTATGTAATTTAATACAACAACAGCAAACAAACAAACTAAATGTGCTATCTATTTATATAATTGTTTTCTATTTACTCTACACACAGCTCATTCTTCCAGTCAGTTTGTGTGCTTGGTTATTGTCTTACACCCGTGGCACTTGCTCTAATCATTTGTCGCGTCATCTTGTTGTCTACACACACGACACTACTTTTCTTTTTACGTTTTGTCACGACAACACTGGGATTCGCCTGGGCTACATATGGTATATATGACAAATAATTTACTTTCAGCTTCTAATTATTTTAACTTTGATTTCTTGGATTTTTTTTACAGCTTCTTTCATCTTTCTGGGTCAAAGTCAGCCACCGCATCGCAAGGCACTTGCCGTATATCCAATTTTCTTGTTTTTCTTTATAATATCGTGGCTGGTTATATCGCACAATTAGCTTGCCATCACATCGTATTGTATATCATATCTCTCTTTAGTTATAAATTGTTCTGTACTTTCCATAGCATAACCAAATCGATTGTAAATTTATATTTATATTTAATTTGAAAAACTGTGACCCAGCCTTGGTTTAAGGTACAAATTTCTTTTTTTATTTTGTTTTTGTTTTGTTTTTTTATTATTTTTATAATTTTATTTATTCTTAAAGTCTTAGAAATTACATATGTACGTTATGTGTTTATGTCTGACATCAGTGACGATGGAAATTACACATCAAGACTGTTGGCCGATGTGGCCACCTCAAGAGACATTTGCATCTGTACGCCATCGCCCTTTGTGGGTCGATACGTAAGAGAATTGGCTCTCGCTTTGCGGCCCATAAAGTGTCGTTCCACCCACTTCAGCAGCGTATAGACAGAGTCGGTCGAGGGCAAACGATGATCAGCAGCGGTCTTAACAATATCAGATGAAGTCACACGGAACGTACGCGCCATACCCTTCAATGCCTGTTTTTAATGGGAAATGAAAAATAATGTTGGATAATTAATAGATAATAATTTGTGTGAAGATAAAAGCTAAGTAGTAAAAGTTGCATTTCTATGATAAAAGCTTTCAATGTTATTTCTCTTTGCCAAAGTCTTCATGTAGATCATTCATTTGCTTGTGTTCAAAATTACTTACCACCATGGCATCCTCATCGGTAAGATCGTCACCTACATAAATGATCTTGATACGTTCGTTCCAATCAACACCAAATGATGTACGCAATATGTAAATTGAAGCACGACCTTTGTTCCATTGTACTGGTGGACGAGCTTCCAAGGCGCAATGCGCCTCTGTTGCCCTGAAACCATACTTTTCAATCAGGCTGCGAGCCTTGTCGACCATGTCGGGACGCAATTGTGTCGGAGTTTCGCGATAGTGGAATGTGAGTAAAGCTCCTTTATTCTCAACCCAGGCGCCATCACGGCACACTGAATCCTGCAGAGCTTTGAGCAGATGACTAACTTTATCCTCGTATTCAATGGGCATAGGATGCACAAACTTGCTGCCATCGGGATGTAGAATCTCCAGACCATGATTACCTGCATAGGTAATGCCCTCAATGCCAACCATTTTTTTAACATTGTCGACGTTACGACCCGAAATGACAGCCACATATACATCTGAATGGTTTGATAGCTTGAAGAGCACATTCTTAATCTCGGGTGACAGAGTAGCCAGATCAGGATGTGGTGCAATGGGTGCCAAGGTACCATCATAGTCCAGCAATAGGGCAAGTTTATGATTATAGCCAATGTATCTGTAGGAAAAAAAATGACGGTAAGAATTAAAGGGAAGAATTAGGGAGCATGGAACTTACTTGAGTAAGTAGTCATCGAAATCATCCACAGAGACGGGTTGCATGATAGTGGTGCCCACATCATCCATTTCTAGTGCACCAACAGCCTTGAGGAAGCAACGCATCCAATGGCTGACATCACATTCGGCCTCGCGACGTCGCAGACGTGCCATACGCAGCACACGCTCATCCTCTGGCATTGTCAGAGCACGATGAATTACCTCGGCGGCTTCATTGACTTCATATGGATTGCAGAGCAGAGCTTCGTGCATCATTTCACCAGCTCCAGCAAAGGGTGAAATGACTAGAACACCAGGAACTTCATTAATCTGACAGGCAACAAATTCCTTGGCCACTAGATTCATGCCATCACGCAAGGGAGTTACCAAGCACACGGCAGCATCCCGATAGAGTGCCGCCAACTCATCCTGACTGACATAGTCGTAGATATAACGAATGGGCGCCCAGTTTGCAGTAGTGAAGCGTCCATTAATGCGTCCCACTAGTTGATCAACCTCTTCCTTTAGTTCACGATATTCCTTGACATCTGTACGCGATGGCACTGAGATTTGCAATAGACTGACCTTCTCCTTGTGTTGTGGATACTTTAATAACAATGCCTCAAAAGCCATCAGACGATGCACCAATCCTTTGGTGTAGTCCAAACGATCAACCCCCAAAATAATCTGTTGTTTGGATGTTTTCAAAACTTTGGGTGCATTGTGGGCTAGATTAACGAATCTCTCATAAGGTATTCCAATGGGCAATGGACGAATACGAACAGTGCGTCCACCATGCTCAACCAGCAAATTGTTGCGATCGACACGACAGCCAAGATTACGCTGACAACAGTCGACAAAGTTAAGGCAATAATCCTGAATATGGAATCCAACCAAATCACAACCGAGCATACCCTGTAGAATTTCATCGGACCAGGGCAGCAGACGGAAGATATCCCATGGTGGGAATGGTATGTGCAAAAAGAAGGCCAAGCGGCATGGTAGATTTTTCTCCTCAGCGTGTTCTCTAACCCAATTGGCAGCCAACATTAAATGATAATCATGTATCCAGACAATTGGAGGACTTTTATCGCTACCATTATTCTTGGCCAGACACTTCTCTAACGCTTCAATGGTTCTAACAGCAAAATGTTTATTTACCGTTACATAGTCATGCCAATGCTCTCCACCAAAATTCGCACGACCAGGCATGGAATGGAACAACGGCCAGAAAATCTTATTACAGCATCCATTGTAATAGCTATCAAAGATTTTTGCATCAATATTAACGGAAACTACTTGATCGGATTTTAAGCCAGCCGTTGGTGTCTGATCATAGGGATTCGATTCAGGTATCGGCTCATTGGGATCCTCTAGATGTATACCAGACCAGCCCACCCAAAGACCACTGCCTTTAATAACAACTGGACAGACGGCCGTAACGAGACCTCCAGCGCTATAAATAGAGATTTTAAAGAAATTCAATATAAAAAAATTCTTAAAAGATCTATAAAATATTATGGGATCCAACATATGAAATAAAAATATATAAAATATAAATATAAATCCATAAAACTATTCAGGAAAATGCAATACATTTTTTTAAAAATTCAGCTTCATATTTTAAGTCGGGCTACACTTGGTTTATATAGTATAGACATTTTATATATAGAATATATATACACCCGATTGAGTTCCAGCCGCAGCCCATTTTATGCAGGGTGCATCACAATGACACTGACACGACGCTGATAAGGAATACCCATAAAAACATCTACAGCCTGATAATAAAACGTAAGTGTAAACAACCTCGACTCAATTCGGCTCAGAGGCCAAAATCATTGAATCAAAAAACGAACGAACATCAAAGTCATCCTCTCCCCCCTTTCTTACTATTTCTTAAAACCGAAAACCGAAACACTAGACTAAATCCTAGATAATTTGAAGCTGCTTTTCATTACTATTTTTTTATTTTTTTGCGTAGGGTCAGTGCGAGATCGTTTCAGACAAAACAACAGATCCCAAACTAGATGCACGTGATGTGTCAATAATTTCAGTGTCAGGTTCGCAGCTTTTTCGTTATGAGAGCCTTGATGTGACGCCTCAATCAGAAGTACATCCACATATTCATAAGTACATATGTATATGTATGTATGTCTATGTCTCTGGGTGTTTATGGACCCCTTTAAGAAATCGTCTCGCTGAGGCAGTCGTTAGGCAACAAGGGTCAAAAACGCGTAATGCTGATAAGATTTGCCATCATTATTATTATTGAATTTATATTCTAATTTCAAATATACGCGAACAACTAGCCTAGACTTCATCGTATTCTATTTTCTCATCTCTTGTGCCCCCCCTTCCCATGTTCGTTCTCACTCGCTCACTTCTCTGTATTCATCCGATCCCCCCTTCTCTTACACTCTATGTTTGTATTTTAGCACTGATAACAGTTAGTAGCCGTATAAGCATATAAACTAATCACGAGCAGCGTGTGGAAGAAACAAGATCATGACGAGGTACTCTATACATAGGTGGCTCAGTTTTTCTATCGGGGTATTTGTGATCCAGTACCAGGGTAGGCAACTCTTATCAAATGCAAAGTATTTCCGAAAGTTTTAGTTGGGCTTTTCGGTTTTTGTGTTTTTTTTTTTTTTAAATTTGGGAAAGTTTACATTAGCTAAGCTTTGCTTGGTCTAAATGTCACGAGACCTTGATAAGGTGTTCTATGGAAAAATATGCATACATTATAGAAATATATATACATACATATATGTAAATATATATAATATATGTATATATACATATAGGATTATTGCTTTGTTTTCGGAACTGCGGATTATTGAAGACTGTACAGTGTACACGTTCAATGAACTTTGGTTTTAATTGCTTTGTTTGTGGTATTCGAAACATAATCCGTAAACTAAGTGTTATACATTTTGCAAGTAAAAATTTTGTTTTACAAAATGATTTTCACAGTATTTTAGATTTATTATAATTTAATTGTTAATTTGAAAATCGTTTGGAAAACCTATGAGAACCATTTTTTAAAAAGTTTATTATTTTAATTTATAATAGATGGATTAATTTTCCTATTTGAATTTATTTTTAATTAATTTAATTATAATTATTATTGGAATACATTTTAAAAGATTCTCACGAAAAAATAATTTATTTTATTTAATTAATTTTTTAAAATTTTTAATTGATTTAACACGTTAACCGAAAGTTTTCTAGTATCTTTCACTCAATTTATGTTATATAATAGAAATTTATTAATCCACAAATGTTCACATGCCACATGTATATATCAATTATGAAGTTCATTTTTTCAATTTTTATTTAAAAAAGAAATTGTTTTTCTTAATTCTCGTACTTACCTTGCTTTGCGCTCCAACTCTTTGGTCTTAGCATTGCGCGTCAAGACAAACGGCAAACGATTGGAAACAACAATCAAACTAGCCTTTGTCGACGGCTCTCCTGCATTGGTAACAATGATCTCCGTGTCAGCCATAGTTGCAACAAATGTAAATGTATTCAGTTAAGGGATAGATAGGTACTATATGTGAACGTAAAAGAAATATTATACACTTGAAATGAATATCACGGTTATAGCGTATTAAATAGACGCGAGAAACGACTGACGAAACAAAAGTGCCGTCTACAGGATAAAAAATGATCGTAATTATTTTTTTTATTAATTATTATTTTTATAAGGGGGGTTTTTTTTTTTTTTTGCCGGGACTTGTGTGCACTGCGCTATATACGGCTCACAACTAATTGCACTTGGGTGGGCCACACGAAATGCACTGTAAAGCTACACGAGTTATACGAGTAAAAATCTTTCGTATGCCTATGTATATGTACAAGTCTGTTGTATGTGTCTGGATCTTGTCCGGGAGATGCAACGAAATGTTGACGTCTGACTGCTCTTATCAATGAGAGATTTCTATCGTCTATATAAATATATATATACACCGTAATATGAGGACAAAGCCAAAGCTTACCGAGAGTACAGAGAGCGACACAGAGAGAGCGAGAGAGAAATATGGTCAAACTTTGCCAAAATCAAATTCCAAAGAATTCTCCGACTTATTATAAACAAGTCTCATCCAAAATGCGATTCGCGCGTGTCGGCTATTTCTCAGATTTGTTGATCAACAAAAAAAAAAAAATGATTTGAAATATTTTTTTTTCTTTTTTTTTTTTTATTTCTGGCTGACGATTTCTCGTGGGAGCCAGCAGCTCCGTACCCTGCCAAAAATAGACAAGCACTAAATCAGTGTTCTCACTCAAGTCGCGCTTTTCATGAAAAAAAATTTCAAATATTCAATTTGCCATCTTAGATTCATATACACGATCCACACACAGATAGGGACACATACACAAAATACACATACATACTTACAGAGAAATTTCTTATCAGAAAATGGTTCAGTCCATTGGCAGCTTGTTATGTATGTGCGAAAGCGTGCCATAAAAACATTTAATCTGTCCCTCGTGCGGCTTCTTTCGATTCTTTCAATTAGATTCGAGAACATCGAAGAGATTACTATACTTGCTACCTATATAGTTATTTATATGTATGTAATCTTAGCTTGTCAGTGTTACTACTTAAAGGAGTTTCTCAGAGCCAGAGCCATTCGACATTTCAAGCTTTGTTTTCTAGTTTTTACTGGTTGTTTCTGGTTTCATCAGCCGTACAAAATCGCTAGCGATAACTTAATATGTATTTATTAGTATTTCGCTTCTTCATGTTTTATTTACGCTTACGTAGTTTTGCCACCCAATTTGTATAACAGTTGAAGTTCTAATTATAGATTGAAATGTAGCTTAACCCTATGCTCTAAACCTGTGGATTAGTTTGTTATTTGCCAATTAATTGACCTGTAGGCGCATTTTACATTTTTGGTTGAGCTTCCTAGAGATACGTGCGAGAATAAGAGAGAGAAATTGCTGATAAGAAAACACTGTGCAATAAACATGCATTGTTTATGCAATGCGTTGAAGATTTAGATTTTGTTAATTGCTATAAAGTAGTGTAAGGGATTAGGTAAATTATATATCCCTCTCTCTCTTTCGCTATGTATGTGTGTGAACTTGAATGCTTCGCTTGATCATGTCTGACATTCATGGCCTTATCATGACGCCGAACTTACGCTTTACGTGATGCTTGGAATTTGCAATAACAATATTTTTTTTTATTATTTTCATCACAAATAGAATCTAACCAGCCAGCTTAGTCATGTGTATCAGACACTGCTTTACTGATAACCTTTAAATTCAATCCAATGCATTTATTTATAATGGCACCAGACCGTCGACATTTGACGCAAGTTAAATTTTGTTGAGGCTGCAATCCGCAACCAAATTCAAATCGGACTCTGAATCAAATAAACGAGCAAGTAACGGCTAGCATTAACGTAGCATCCAACTTTTGTCAGCTGTGCGACACAATCAAATAGCAAGCAGACTAACTAAGTAACGATCGCAATTTATCGGCGGGCTTACGCTACTATCGATAACATTATTTTCGCATTGTTTTTTTTGCGCTGCATGAAAACAAAAAGAATTAAATTAGAACAACAATAAATGGATCCATCAATTATAGAATTTATCGGCGAGAAATGCATGATTAGCATAATACCGAATTTTTCCAATGAACCGTTACATTTAGTTTATGGGTCAGTGGGTCCATTTCGCGCCGGATTCCCTGTCTTTGTGCCCCTTTGGCTGGCCGCACATTTACGAAAGCAACAAAAATGCCGTATTGTGCCACCGGAATGGATGGAGCTTGAAACACTTGAAGAGATAAAAGAAGAAGAAAAACGTTCCAAGTGAGTTTCAATTATTGTTACTACTTTTATCTATTATATTTATGGCTATTCCCTTGCAGATTCTTTACAAAGATGCCCAGTGAGCATTATATGGTTGTGGCACAGTTGGTCATGAGCACAGCGCCAGATGATGTACCACGTTGCGAGGAGTTGCGTACTGTTATCAAAGATATATTCGATATACGAGAATCAAAGTTACGCACATCAATCGATGCATTCATCAAAGGTGAAGGCACTTATGCAAAGCTGGACAACTTAACGCTACTCGAGATACATAGTGTGCGTCCTATATTACCATATTCCCTAGATCATATAGCACGATATCAGAGAATGGCAACGGCTTCACAACGAGATACCTCAATACTAGGTCTAAGCACCACAAGTGGCGCGCCAAGTGCATCCGGCTCAACGAATAATTCGTTTTTCACACAGTAGTCGTGTTAGAATTGTGCTATGTTAAATCGTGATAAATATAGTTAAAAATTAATTGTTATCTGAATTTGGCTCTTGATAATGGGTATAGATTAGGGGCTTTCACAACGCCTTGCTAATATTAAAAGTGAACTTGGGACTCAGGCTGGCTGCTGCGTTTAGCGAGTGTAGTGAGTTCCTGTGTTCCCATTTGCACTTTTTGCAGCCTTTTTCTGTGGTAGGGCCGAGTTTCTTCGAATGGGATTCTGTCTCTTTAATATAGTAAATTAAGGAAGTTGTGTGAGCCTGTCATTGAATTTCCACCTTCTGTTGTTCTTGGCTTCTGCCCTATTCTTTTGATAATATTTTTAAATAGATTTCTTTTGAAAACTATGTTTTTTTTTTTTAATTTAAAAATATATTTGTAAATAATCGAACTTCAAAATCCTTATAAAATTCTAACAACTCAATATTTATCAGAAGTTGAGGTCTGTGATAATGCTTCTGGATGAACTCTTTTCACATGCCGGCAAAGATTATCCCAACGTGGCGTTGAAAAGCAGCAGCCAGAGATTACACATACGTGCAACAACAGCTCTTCTGTGTTTCCTTGCTCAACCAGATGTCTGGCCACATGACGTTTAATGTTATAGCCACGATTTGTACGATAATTACATTTATTACATTCGTAATATTTGGTTTTTCCAGTTTTATAAGTTTTTCTACAATTCAAAACTTTCAGATAAATTGAATATTTAAAATATTATTTAAAATTTACCTTGGTTTCTTTTTGATTTCTTTTGGCACAGGATCAGGCTTCCTGCATATTTCAATATCTGATGTTTCATCAACTGGCATTTCATCAGACAGCAATGCTGTAAGTTCTTCATCACTTAGTACATACTCTAAACATCCGTCTTGGTCTGTTTCTGGTTCGTCGACTTCACACTGCTCCTCTACTAACAGTTCGTCACACTGCTCCTCTATCAGTTCCTCATCGCATGGCTCCACCAATACCTCTTCCAAGCACTCTTGCTGCTTTACTTCGTCCTTTTTTAAATCTGTAGTATGTTCCATTGGTTCTGGTTCTTCCATATCGAACTGCTCCTCTAAAAATTCCTCCTGCTGCTCCATGCATTTTTGCTTTTCTAGCTTCTCCTTCTTTTTATCTTTGTCTCTGTCTCGATGTAGCCTTGAAATATGTCGATTCAAGTTGTCCCATCTCAAGGTGGCAAAATTGCAGCCAGCATTGGGACAAATATGTTGCAGCTCCTTGGGAGGCTTCTCGAAATGCATTGCCAGATGACGCTGCACGTTGTAAGCGCGTGTGGCATGATAGTTACATTGTGGGCAAGCATATTTTTTATTTGCTTTAGCTTGGCCTTTTGGCAATACAATCACTTGATCATCCATCGTCAATTAATATTTTAGATACCGCTAAAAGATTATTCAAGCTTTCATTATAATTTATTAAAAATTGATATAGGAAATGTAAACAAACCTTTGCTCTGTTCTGCATCGAAATATGCGATGTAAATTTATGCATTTATTACAGTCACTGTATTGTCGTTGCATAAAAACGTCAAGAACACTGAATGTGCATTAATAAAAATGTATGTTTGTACGTTTTTTTATATTTTATTAAATCGCAAACAAAACACAAATTAAACAGCTGTAGGTAATATAAGTGTGAATATAAATGTTAAATAAATGTTGGGGCTGCAAACTCGCTGAATACTTGATTCATTGTCAACGTGACAAGGCGAATGGCAGTAAATGGGCGCATGAATTCAAAAATAAATTCTATTTCTGATTCCAATTCAATTAGTTTCTTATTTCATTAATACTTAATACTTATTAAGCAAAAACAGCTGTTAGCCGTATGACTGTTATCGAATTAGAGTTTAATTTTAGTTAGTTTGCTTTCAGTAAGTCAAACAGCTGTTCGAGAAACCATTTACGTCAGCGTTTCGTTGTGATTGGCAATTGTGAATGCGGAATGCGAAAATTGTCGACAAAAAAAAACGTAAGAAAAGAATTAAAGTGAACATCTAACAAATACAAGAAAACAAAAATGAGCGAATCTGCGGTGGCTGTGGAGACGGCAGATGCCACTGTCGGCAGACCGATAAGTAATAACAAAATTCAGTTTTCGAAAGAGGTAAAGCAAGTTATCGACAAGGTGAGTGAACAATACGGGCCCCCCATATGCCACGACCTATATATAAATTACTATTATTATAAACATAAAATATTCAATATAGGTACTGAAGACCGATGAACAAGATCCAATGGACGCACCGGACTTTAATACCGTCGATTATATCAATCAGCTCTTCCCCAACGAGCAATCGTTGGCGACCATCGATGAGACTATCCAAAAGATGCAATGTGAGGTGTCATTAATAGACGATAATATTCGTTCTGTTGTGCGCGGTCAGACTAACACTGGTCAGGATGGCCAATTGGCATTGTGCGAGGCACAAAAGGTAATTAGTTCTCTATTCAGTCATATAATTGATGTGAAGACAAGAGCTGAGCGTACCGAGGAAATGGTCAAGGAGATTACCAGAGATATAAAGCAATTGGATTGCGCTAAGCGCAATCTTACATCTGCAATTACCACATTAAACCATCTGCATATGCTTGTGGGTGGCATTGAATCATTGAACGAGTTAATTGAACGTCGTTCCTATGGAGAAATTTTGAATCCTCTTCAGGCCATCACTGAGGTTAACCAACATTTTCAGCAGTACTCGGATATTGATGAAATTAAGGTAAGTGTACATAATAATTATACAATCAATCTCTAATTCCAATTTCCGCTTATAGAATCTGTCTCAAAGCGTGGACAAAATTCAAGTGACACTGGCACAACAAATTACGGAAGATTTTAAAGAAGCCTTTGCCAGCAAACCGTCGGGTCAGCATAGATTGGGACTCAATCAGCTGGCCGACGCCTGCAAGGTGTTATCTGTACTCGATGCCAAGGTGAAAAAGGAGCTGCTCAAATGGTTTATAGCTCAACAGCTGGAAGAGTATATGCATCTGTTTCACGAGAATCAAGATATTGCTTGGCTGGATAAGATTGATAAACGTTATGCATGGCTTAAGCGACATCTGTTGGACTTTGAGGACAAATATGGTTCAGTCTTTCCACTGGATTGGGAAGTTTCGGAGCGTATAACTGTAGAGTTTTGTCGCCAGACACGTCAGCAGTTATCACAGATTATGGCCAAACGCACCAATGAAATCGATGTTCGTCTACTGCTCTTTGCCATCAATAAGACACAGACCTTTGAGCAATTGCTCTCGAAACGTTTTACCGGAATTACATTGGGCGCCATACCGACAGAACCGACGCGCCTTTTAACGTTGCCTTCAACAACGGATACTCCACTTACCATAACCGTATTCCATGATCAAATTGGTCAATGCTTTAAGCCACATTTGGATATTTATATACGCAGCATTGATCGTAATCTCTCGGAGCTACTCGAGAAATTCGTTGAGATGTCCAAGGAGCCATATAAGTTCGCTGAGGCCAAAACCACTGTCTATCCCAGTTCCGGAGATCTCTTTGTCTTCTACAAGAAATGCATGGTGCAGTGCAATCAACTGAGCAATGAGCAACCCATGTATGATCTGGCTTTGGTCTTCAAGAAATATTTACGCGAATATGCTTCCAAAGTGCTGGATGGCAGCACACCGAAATTGGTGCCCAGCAGCACCAGTAGTTCCATTGGCAAAAGTGTCTCTCTGCTAACACGTGACATGCAAAATTTGTCAACAGCCGCCGGACAAGTGTTTCACAATTTCTTGAAAGAAGGCGATACACAGCGTTTTGCACGTGATGATTTGGTGAGAATTTGTTGTGTTCTAACTACTGGAGAGTATTGTTTGGAGACGGTGCAACAACTGGAAGATAAACTGAAGGAGAAAGTAACTGCGGCATATGTTAACAAGATTGATATGAGCGAGGAGAAGGATGTCTTCCATCGGTAAGTATTTCCACATCAGACTAACATTAAAATAAACTAATTTGTTGTATATATTCTCTTGCAGCATCATTTCGAATTGCATACAGCTGCTTGTGCAGGATCTAGAATCAGGCTGTGAGGCATCACTGCAGACCATGGCCAAAGTACAGTGGCAGCATATTAGTAACGTTGGCGATCAGAGCGCCTTTATAAGCAGCATCTGCAGCAACTTTAAACAAACTGTGCCCACAATTCGTGACACACTCGCAACTTCACGGAAATATTTTACACAATTTTGTCATCGCTTTGTCGCTGCCTTTATACCGAAGTTCATTAATGTTCTATACAGATGTAAATTGACTTTGTCCGATGGCTCCAATAATGTGCTCGGCTGTGAGCAGTTGCTGCTAGATACACATTCACTAAAAACAGCACTGCTGGAATTACCCTCGGTGGGTTCCAGTGTGAATCGCAAGGCACCGACCAGTTATACAAAGGTTGTTGTTAAGGATATGACACGTGCTGAAATGATTATTAAGGTGGTCATGACACCTGTGCAGCCACCAGCACATTTTACACAGCAAGTGTTAAAGCTGTTGCCCGATATAACAATTGCGGAATATCAAAAGATATTGGATATGAAAGCAGTGAAGCGTGTGGATCAATTGCAGTTAATAGATCTGTTCAAGCATACAGCATCGGCTGCAGCAGTTAGCGGTCTAATGGAAGCAACACCAAATGAAGATGAGCTAGCAAATGGCAATGCTAGTGAAACAGCAGCAACAACAACAAATGCTAACGAAGAACCAGATGCTACAGTTGTTTTATCAACAGATTCGGCAGCAACTACAACAACTGCATCCACGACAACGCCCAAACGTGCCTTCATCTTTAGTGTGGGCAGCTTTACGGGCAGTGCGGATAAAAATGCTGATGGCAGTTCACAGACAGGCATACGCAAGCTAGAGAGTTTGCTAAAGAAACGATTTCCCTAGTCAAGTCTACTTAAATTGTTAATATAATACGCATGCTACTACTATTCCATTCCATTAGTTTCGGTTTCCAATTCCAATTGATGTGTGAATCGATACGATATCAAAATGATGTTCATAGGATTTGACAATTGACAATTGACAATGTTTTATATGTAGAGTTTAAAAAGACAACAATAATATTTAAATATAGTTTGAATTGATTTTAAATTTGGCAAATTTTGCTAATAGCTCGAAAATATTGAAAATGTTTAAAATTACAAAAAAAAAAAACGATTTTGTTTTTATGAATTATATATTATTGGTTTTTTTTTATTATTATAAAAATGTGACTTAGCTTTAAAAACATAAGCTTATGTGACTATATTGAAAGTTATATTCTCATTGTAATCATATACACCTATGCATATATATAATATATATATATATAGATATATTTTCATATTCTCATAATCATATTAATATTGGTATTCATATTTATATTTATATTCGTATTCATATTCATATATTTATTTATATTCATGGTACTAATGACTAATGCGTTGTTCAACTTTAAACTAATTTTATGCATTTCTCTTTCTCTATTTTTTTCATTTCTTCATTATCTTATTTATGTTATTTACATGCAAGTTATAAACTAAACTAAAAGTTGTAATTCTTTTTGTTTTTATTTATGTTTTTCTTATATTGTTATTTGTTTTTCAACGTACGATCTAATTTGAAGATCTTTTGAAAGTTTTCAAATGTCGCAATTGAGCGCACAAAAAATACACAAATCACTATAACAAAAGACTTAAGACACAAACTTATAAAATTCTATTTAATTTTATTTTCATTTTGTTTTCTTGTTATTTCTAATATTTGTTTTGGGATCATGCTTGAATAAAAAGGGACTGGGAGTGAAGGGGTGGGGCTTGTAGTTTGTAATGTATTATTATATTTCTATATGCTTTGGTTTAATTCCAGCACTGCGAAAAAACACTAAAAAAAATCATCATAAAACATAAAATTCTTATACTACTATATGACTATTACGCAGAGTAGGCGTGGCAGTGCAGCATTTCTGAGTCTGAGTTAGCAACTTATGGCTAACAATGCCCGAAGCTGTCGCCTCTTACTATATTTTTATATACAGGCTATAGTCTAGGTTTACATTTTGTTTATTTTTGTGGGTGGTGGGACTTTGGGGATCTTCATGATCTACTTCGACATTAAAAATACACAGTATTTACGGAAGTCGAGTAAATATCTATAGCTAAATATCCAGACTGTAGTCCATCAATTAAACGGCAACAATTTTACTGGGATCAACCTTTACACGTAGAAACACTGTATCGCTCTTGATGAAGGGTCGACTGTGTAGCAGCTCATGCGAGATGAAACGTGGAAAACCAAAACCTAGTTGATCAGGTTCATTTGATGGCCGCTGGAAATTCTCCCATGTGGGATCGGGTACAAAGGATTCAGCAACGCCACCTTGACCACTCTGTGCGCCTTGTTCGAACAGTGTGAAGGTAATAGAGTGCGAGAAGGGCCACTTTAGCAATGCATCATATTCGCCAGGCAAGACTTTGATATAGACAGAGACATGTGTATTCTCGCCGGGTCCATTGCCATTGAGAAACATTGAAGCCTGTAACTTGTAACCATACTGTGAGGTATAGAATGGTGGCGAGACCAGCTCGAGTCCATCTTTGCCACGTGCCTCGGACATCTTGGCTGACCAATCCGTGATCTTCCACAATAAGGTGCCAGTATAATTGATAGACAACTTTGATACGGCTGATTTGAGCATTTGTATCTGTTGACCTTGGCGACTGCTTAGAGCAACCATTAATGACAAATGTGCTGCTGCACTGCTTTCCAGATGCGTTTCCAGCAATTGACGTGGTCCCTTGAAACGGCAACCGGCCTCCTTGAAGCTACAGGATACAGCCAACGATGTGCATTCATCGCGTAAATGCGCCTCTAGCTCTCCACGTGCAATTGGACCTGCATCGCAACGTTGTGGACAAGTCAATGGTGTTCTGGGGCATTGTGCCGCATGCAGTTGCAATGTATCCGCTGAAAACTCACGTTGACAGTGAGTGCAACGACGCAAACGCTTAGCACAATCCTTGGATTTGTGTAGGGTCATGCGACCACGTAGCACACGTTGTCCACACTTTGCCTCACAATAGACTGGCTCCTGGCCACAGCTACCATTATGTTCCTCAAGACCAGCACCAGAGAATTCACTTTGACAGAATTCACAACGTGTGCGACGCATGGTGCATGTGTATTGCAAATGATCTGTCATCATGATGCGTGGTATCTGTGCGCCACACTTGTTGGGGCATTGTGTGGCATCGTGTTTACATGTATTCAAATGCGCCTTCAATTTACGCAGCTCATCCGACCACTTGCAGCCCTGTTTGTGATGTATACAAAATACCAGGGAGCCCATAATAGCTTGCTTTGGATCTGGACCGGGATAAATCTGTAAAAAGCAAAGAAGAAAGAATTTATTAATAAATTTGAAAAATTTGAAAATAAGTTGTAGTTATATTTCTAGAATTTTGGGAACTTCTGCAAACTCACGTTAATTTTCAATTTACGAAAACTTTGCAAAAAACTCATTGAACTTGTCGCCGATGCTAGCGATTGCTAAATGTTTGAATTCATCAACTGAACGAACATATTTATAGCTCACTGTCATACTATGTATTTGTCAGCTATTGAAGTGATATCATTAAATGATAAGTTGTTGAGAATTACTTAGTGCGCTTATCTCTTTAAAGCTAAAATCAACCTGTTCTTGCTCATCTATTGTCATTCTCATCAATGGAATTTTTCTTAGTTTTATTATGGGTTTATCATAGAGTTACGAATTACGATTTTGCTACCTGCCTCAAGCGCGACTCACACCTTTTCTTTTTCCCAATTCATATTGAAGTCGTCAAACTGTTTACACATGACTGATCATGTTCTAAGACACACAGACACACACATTTATATATATACACTCCCAGTTGTAAAGGCATGCACTTCCTGTCTTCCATTTTGGGTAGCAGCAAATCGCTTCACTGCATATTTTTCTTTATGTGTCTGTGGAAAAACTGGAAAACTATGAAAACATTTCTCTCTTAATTACAAAAGAAAGACTGAATGAGAGAGATAGAGAGAGAGAGAGGGGGATTTTGTAGAATGGGAAAATTGCAATACGAGTATAAATTATAAATTCGTGCGAAAATATTTACGAGCAGTTAAGAAACTAATTAGAGACGCCCCCTATAAAAAAATATAAAATATGAACATCTATCATAATATATAGAACTTCGACCCACATCATTGACAATATCATTTTGTTTTGTTTTTTTTTTTTTTCCTGTTTTTGGGTTATAAAAATATTTGAAAAACTATAAAAATTATGGCATAGATAATTTGATATTCCCAAGTGATGGCACTTCTTCTTCTTCTTCTATAGAATATGCGTGACTGTCACTATGTATATGTGTGTGTGTTTGTATGCACATATGTGCAGCCCCTACTCCTAACCGAGCGTCGCGACATTTCCGGTTGACTCTTTTAATTGACCTTATCTGCAGTTCGGTTTGCAACTGGCAACTGGAAACTGGCGGCGCCCGGGCAGAGCGTGGCTTGACTTTTGATAAATGAACATGTCGCCCCGCCTTGCTTAGGGTAAGAACAAGCTACAGCTACAACTCCATCTACAGCTCCCAAAGAGACAGTAGTAGTAGTAGTAGTAGCAGTAGTTGTTGTTGTTGTTGTTGTTGTTGTTGTAGTATAAGCAGTAGAAGAATGACATCAAAATAAGAAACGAAAAGATATAATAAGCAATTAACACATGAGTTCGGGGCAGAGTTTTGAGCTCTTAGTTGTCTGTGTCTGCTGGAATGGGCGTAAAGTATGAAGCACAGCAACAGAAACAGCGGAAAAAAAAAATGAAGATAATATAAATACATATATATATGTATATGATGTACATATGTATGTATGTATGTACGTATGTACATAAATATTTCTATGGAATTGCCTTTTGCTGGTAATTTAATTTAACGTGAAAACAAGTTTTTTTTTTTTTTTGCTGTTTTATGTCAACTTCAACTTCCAACTTCAAATGTCGCAGAAGAGCAATAAAAAAAAAATTATATATAAAATTTTATATATACAATGTATATAAAGCATATTAACTGCTGAACTGTAGACAACTAATTTTGAACTCTGGGCCATGGACCAATTAGTCAGTTATAAAATGGGTGTCCCTCAGCTCCAAACATTTTGGGGCAAGTACATACATACACACACATATACATACATATGTATGTATCTTTATACCGACATTCATATCCTGCCTGCCACTCAATGCGCCTTCATCTGAATAAACATGCTGCAAATTGTTTACATAAAAACCAAAAAAAAAGATAAAAAAAAAAAACAGAGAGAGAGAAAATGAAAGAAAACAAAGTTCAAATCATGTTGTAGAAGTTGAAGATGAAAATATTGTAAAGATGCTGCTTCTACAACTTTACAATCTTCAACAAAGATCAAAAGACGCCTGCCAAATGTTTGTCAACTGTTGTTTACAAGGAAATCAAACAGCTCAAAGATATATAGGGAGAGAGAGAGAGAGAGAGGAAGAAAATCAAGTAAGGAAGTCTATAGAGATCATTGACTTTATATAATAAAGCATGCGACTTTTTGAGGTTTCATTCACTTCGTTTCACTAAATTTTCAAATTATTAAATAATTTTCTATGCCTCAACATGGAAAGTTAATCTATAGTTTGTCTGGAAATGCAATTGGAAAAGTTTTTTTTTTAATAAATTTCTTAAAGTATTATAAAGTGTATAGAAACTTTCATTATAGTGAGGTTTAACTGTACTATGTTGTGTTAAGAGAAATCTATTAAAGTGTCATTATAAAATTATGAATTGCCTTGAAATGAATCGCAAAACTGTTTAGGTGTCAGACTCAAAATTACAATGAACTCAACTTAAAAGCAAAAGTTTGTTAAAAATCTAAAAAAATAAAATAAAAATAAAACTAAATATAAATTCAATGAATTGCACTGAAAATCGTGTTATTTTAATAGGTTCGTTATATAAACAGAAAAAATAAAAAAAAAAAATTTTTTTTTGAGCAAAACTGAAATGATTTTAAATTCAATTTGTGTGCGTGCGATGCATGAAAATGAAAGCGTGGCCAAAGACCAAAATACAAAACAAAAACAAAAAAATTCAAAAAAAAAAAACAAGAAAAAAATGAAAGAAATATATATACATATATATATATACTCGTACTACAATGGTATAATTAAGAGTAGCAAAAAAAAAAAAAAAACTCCAACTAAAATCAATGTAAAACAAAAAATGAAAAAAAAAGACTGCGACTGAGAAATGTGGCAACAGTTGCAGCATTTGTTTTATTTTTATGAGCCATGGAATTTGGAAAGAGAAGAGAAGAGGCAAAATCGTAGAGAAAGAAGTGAAGAGTGAAGAGAAAAAAAGGGCACTTCGATGCACTTGGTACATCATAAAAATTAACTTTGAAAATAAGCAGGAAAACATTTTTATAATTTTAGACACATAATCACACACAGACAACGGACAACAGGCAACAGGCAACAAACTGAAGTTGAGAGAAATACGTACGTATGCATGTATGCTTGCCTGATGCTTGGCATGGGTCTGTGTCTCTAATACTAGATATATGAATGTTTCCAATACTCCAATACTTATTCTCAATCTCAATGTATTAGTATTTCCTCATAAAGTTCAAGGCGCTCGTAGATAGCTGCTGACACAATGTACAAAGTATGTTGCATGTTTTATTTTTATTTTGGCTTTTTATGACTGCAGTCGGGGAGGTTTTGGCCCCAATCAACCAATCAACCAATCAACCAATCAGGCAATCATCCAGCAGTAGCGCATTAACTTATACCCCTTACAATATATATGTATATGTATTTCCCATGTTCCATGCCAACGCATTGTTTATGTTTTTGGTTGCAAAGTTTTCTTTAAAGTTTTCATTATGTTTCTAGTTTGTATTTTCTTCTTGTTATATTAATAGAGAAATGTTTCGTGTTCCGTGTTGTTGTGTCGTCTCTTTGTGGGGGTGTAGCAAGTGCTACTTCATCACGGAGGGCAATCTGTTTGATTGGTTTTATGGACATCACATTTATATATATATATATACATATATTCATATGATTTGTTAGAATTGTCTAGAGATTCGTAGCGAATGAGCTGAGAATTCCATACTAAAACAAGAAAGTTATACTCGAGCATGCTCGACTATATAATACTCGGTGTCCAAAGTTATATTATATATTTATTTAGCTCGTGCTGCGCACTCGCCAATTCTAAGTTAATTTAAAAAAAAAAATTTAAAAAAAAAAATGATAAAAATCCAAAATAAACTTGATCTGCCTGCAAATACTACAAGCACTTTGCAAAAAAATGAAGTCTCTAGCTCTTATAGTCTCCGAGATCTGTGTGTTCATACGGACGTACAGACGGTCAGACGGACATGCTCCAATCGACTCGGCTGTTGATCCTGAGTCAGAATATATATACTTTATGGGATCGGCCACGCCTTCTTATGGGTGTTACATACATTGGCTGCTGTCACTAACTCAATATACTCTTGGTACCCAATGGGCACCAAGTATAAAAATATCAACTAAACTAAACTAAACTAATATAATAATCCTATGATAAATGATTTCATCATTTAATTTTCAATTAATCATGCTTTAAAATTATATGATTGACAGATAGTTATAAATACTATTTGTATTTTTTTTCATTTAAATAAATAACTTCATTTCCTTATAATATTTTCATTGTTTATGTTATTAGAACATATGCTACATTATGCTATATTTATGTCGATCGTCGATCTTATTCATTTCCTATGCACACTTCATTTCCTGAGAAAAAACTTCATTTCATTTTCATATTGTCAATAGAACGAGCACGATTTTGTTAGCATGTTAAATGGAAGATCATCAATGTCATCAATGTTCTTCAGTTCTTTAGCTCTGATAACAATTGAATGCCATTGATGTTGTAGCCGCAGGCTCTTAGCACCTTTACATTATTTTATTATTAAACTGCACCACGGGCCACTTCCGTTTGCTCTGTTAACAACAATGAAGTTCTTCAAGTTTTCTTTTTCTAGACAATGGGCACACAGGGGCAAAGACATGCTGTAACAGTGCAACACTGCACCACGCACCAAATTCCAACTCCAAGAAAAAAAAAATAGAAAAATAAAGCAACTTTTAAACTGAAATGGAAGACAAACAAAACTTGGCATGGGTCTCAGGTCTCTGACTCTGGCATGCTTTTTTATATATTTTTTGGTACGTGAGCATTAGCATTAGCTTCCATGTATATTGTTGTTGTTGTTGCTTTTGTTATTTGTTTTGTTTACTTTAAACATTTTCAACGTTCATATGACTGTCATTATGAGCTGCCGATCGAAACTGTGCTAAATGTTTTTGTATCAAATTAGAGCGCATTTGCGTATTTGCTCAGACTTAAAACTTCCCACAGTATACATTTTCATCTTCTTCTTCTTCTTCGTTTCTTTCATATTTCTCTTTTGCTTCTTCATTTCTATGTATGCCGAAACAGCTGTGCGACAGGTTTTCATTCTTATTGTTGTTGGATTATGATGAAATTGTACGCCCATTGCAATGGGCGTAACATTTATTTATGGCTGACCTAATAAAATTGCATAAGGCAGGTTTCCAACTTCCTAACTTTACAAGCTGAAAAAAAACAACAACAACAACAGCAAAAATGCAACGTTGGCAAATTTCAAATGCGAATCAAAAGGAAAAAAAAAACAAGCAAAGAAACAGCTGATGCGCAGTTTTTATGATTTTCACAAAGAGCTGCAAACAACAACAACAACAACAATGATGACAACTACAACAAAATCAACGACAACAATAACTACAGCATTTATGGTGATGGTATACATGATAATACCTACATGTGTATAACTCTAAACGATCACCAGACAGCTGCAAAAATGAAAACAAAACATGGTCAGAAAAGACAAAAACGAGTTTTGAGCTCTGCAGACGCAAAGAAGAGCGTAAAAACGAACGCAGAATGAGCAGAAGATCTCTATCTCTCTCCTTCTCAGCTGCTCGTTTTGCGTTGCTTTGTGCGAGAGCACATAAAGTGTGTGTAAGCGAGAGAGGAACTGCAGCAGCAGCAGCAACAGCAGCTGATCTGTGAACAGGTAAGCCAAGTAAAAACTCTGCACCTGCACTAATACACAGACATACATGCAATAGAATGTGTACGAGTGTGTGTGGAGATTAGTGTTCTGCTTATTCAATTTGCATTCATTTTTGGCTTGAAAATAGCTAAATTATATGTAACAAATGTTCTAAATTTGCCAGCGCATTGCAGCATCACTGCTTTTGTTTTGCAATTATCACAGTCTTTGTTTTTGTTATTATTATTGCAGCTTTGAACTTTGCGCGATGTTTAGTTGCAACAGTATTTAGCAAGCAGTAGCAGCTGCTATATTTGTTGTTGTTGTTGTTGATGTTGTTTGGTAACCTACAATTTGAACCCGAACTGAATGAATGGCCATGTGAGTTGGGGAGCAGCTATTGGAGCAGCTGTCTGGACAGGAAGCGGGCCAACTGCTGACACTTCTGTTAACCAGGTTAAGTAAGTTCGTTGCTCGCCAAAAATAAAAATAAAACAACAAAAAAAAAACAAAAAAAAAAACATCACACATTTTGCGCTTTTAGCAAAAATTGTTGTTCCTCTTTCGTCGCAACGTTCTTGACAAGGTCCAAGAGAAAACAGTTGACTCAGCTTACAACTCACACACACACACATACAACCACACATACACATGCACATGTATAGAAATACTTGATTACAAATTCACTCTCTCATTAACAGTTAGGTGTAAAATATTTTTAATGCATCAAATCCAATCAAAGCTCATCCTCAGACAGACTGTGGGAAAACAGGAATTCGCTTTTCTTAATTGGAGCAACAGATGCGAGAAAAATGTGAGAAATGCTTTGGCGGAAATCCGTTGAATGAGAAATGAATGTCTGGAGATACAGTTAGGAAATACTCAAATTGGCATGGTATGCCACAAACGTGCGGCATGTGGCAAATGGCAAGTGGCAGACGCCTACGCGAACCGGTTAACTGGTTTACCTTTGGCCAAGGATGTTTGCTTAAGCCTGCACTAGCTTGCAAAACTGGAAAAGTCGCTAAACAACTTTTCCGGCCGAAAAAAAAGAGAAAAACAAAACCAAAATCTAAAAAACAACAAAAACTCGTTTTCGTTTTGGCCAAAATGGCAAAAACAATTTGCGACTATGGCCAATTGCTTGACTTATATAAGCTCAATTTTTCTAACGGTCTCTTTCATTTTTTTTCTTCTTCTTCTTTGTGCTGCATGCGGCAGACGACGCCTTTCAACTTTGGCATTTCTTGTATGCGTTGCAGGATGAGTTACAGCGGGGTCGTGTTTATGGAGTTGGAGGCAATTGCAACGACGGTAGCGGCGCCAAAGTTGTTAGTCACGATTTTCCATAGGTGACGTTTAAGAATTGTGGCATGTTGTTTGCTACTTGTTGTTGTTGTTGTGGCACGTATTGCGCCAGTTGCTAACATGTCGTGGTCTGTGGGTGTGGCAACAGAATGAATTATACATACATATATATATACATAAATATTGGTAACCATAATAGAACTTGGTCAGCAAACATAAATGGAATGCAACACTTGCAGTACCACAACTCGCTGATTGGAAAATAAAACTTTGACCTTTCAAGAAATGACGATTATTTGTCGGAACTGTTCAAGTTTTGCTATTCAATGTTAATAATCAAAATTAAGATAAAAGTAATTTATGAACATAAATATGAATATTAACTATCGCAGGTTCACAAGGTTCTCATCAACGATAATTTTATGTTATTTACAAATTTTATTGCTAGTTTATCAACTGAAGTTTACATAGACTTATACTTTTCATGAACATATAATATTATTATTATTTTTTCTCATAGAAATTATATTGTCTTATCACTTGCCTAGAGCAAACACATGAAATTGATTTCGATCGCAAGTATTATTTATTTTTTTTATGCCTTCTCGATGCATTTTCCCAGGCTCTACAATCTAACACTTTGCGTGTTTTCCTCGTTTCCCTTTACTTTCCCAAACATAAAACTTGTCGTTATTGGTTTCCATGTGCTTCGCTTGCGGAGCCAAATTGTCCGCCACGTTGTGCACATGTGTCGTCTGCAATAGGTTGCCCTTTTTTGCTGTTCCAATCCCTTGGCCCAACACACACTCACAGCCATATATATATATATATATAAACACATTTTACTGTTCAAGCGTGGCGACATCCTGTTTGTTTTTTCAGATTTTTTTCTTTTTTCTCGCTTTTATATCTATTACCCCGCACATGTGTGTCGCTATAGAGACTGCAGTGTATATATATATATATACATATGTGTGTGTGTGTGGCAATTTGAATCTGTGGCATTTAGTGAAACGTTTTGCCAAAACGCTCTCAACTTGGCCATCAACTGTTGTTGGTCACACTAATTGCTAGAATTCTTGTAAACACTTTAAGGCCGTTTAACTAACAATCTTGTCATATATCTCGCATATACTGGCATATCTATCTGGTATTACTATATTCGATAGTTGTTTCTGTGGGTTGTCGGACCAAAAAAAAAAAACAACAAAAACAAAAATAAAAAACTTGCTTATCTAGCCTACAAATCGCTATGTTCGGCTATCAGTTAACGCTGCTGTTTTACTTTCCCAACTTTGCAGCGTACTACAGTCATACTAGACTATAAAGAACTAGCAAAGAATTTAATATTAACATAAGTTTTACTGTAAATATTTAAAATAATAATTTTTATAGAAATATATATTAAACTTTCTTTGATTAATATTTGCCAATTTTACTATATTCTATATACTAACTGTAGAATTCGTTATAGCTACATATATGCAACTTTAAGCATTTAGTAGTTTTTTTATGTTTATATTTGTTAAACTATTTATTTGATTAATAATTATATAGATAATAATAATAATGATAAGTGTTTAATTCCGCTTGCAATACGTTGCGGTTCATTTAAATAGGTCAATGGGCTTCGTTTTTTTTTTATCTCTATCACAGTAAATTGTTTGTCCAGCTGCTGCTGCTTTTGCCAAACAGGAAAGCGCCAACCATCGTTCGCTCCCCCCTTTCACCCCCTTTTTCATCAATTTTCCCCTTATATTTCTATAAATTTGTCAACTACTTTCAACACTTACGATCTGTTCCAGTTCCGTTATGGGCATATTATTTATATTGTTGTTGTTGTTATTATTATTGTTGCTGCCAGGTGTTGGAGAATTGTGTGAAGCAGCCGATGAATGGGATGAGGATACTGTCGATGATGAGGAGCGCGATGTAGCGCAATTATTATGACCTTTGGTTTTATTGCGCGGTGGCGTTGGCGGCGGCACCGGACTGGCCAATGTTGAGCAATCCTTTGAATTGCGATTTGGTGAGAGACGTGAGGGAAAACTCAACGTTTTGGTCCACTGAGCCAAGCTGCGTACCATTTTGTTGCTGTTCTTGTTGTTGTTGATGTATTTCGTCAATTATTGAAACTAATCCCAAAGTGTTTCAATTTTTGCTTAATTATCAATTTTGTTTTGTTTTCTCTTCACTCAGTTTCTGTTTATTGTTTCTATATTTCTTTTGCTTTGCAGTTTTATGCACTCATTATTGTTATTATTATTTTAACGAGTTTTGTTTTTTTTGGGTATTTCACAATTTCGCAAAGTATTTCAAAACATTACACAATTTGCACGACGCACGCGCGACTCTTAGTTCAATAATTTTCTGCTTGTTTTTCGACTTCACAAAAATATTTTTGAAGAACGCACGAAAAAAACGAACCGTTTGCGCCGCTTGCTCATAAGCAACTGAATTGACGTCTAGTCTCTGGGCACTAAACTACCCAGAGCCAGAGACCCGGCCTCAGTCACAGTCGCACTCACACACGCATACATACGCAACGCAGCACGACTGCGACACTCTGTGTGATGCGCGAACGGCCAGTGGTGGAAAAGAGATAGCAATCGCATGCAAGCGCTTGGTGCTCAGCAGCATTGCATTTTAGAGAGAGACAAAAGCAACAACAAAGTAACAGAAGCAGCAGCAGCAGCAACAACACAACAGCGACTGTGAGTGCATCGATGACTGAGACCATAGCAGCGTTTTCATGTTATGTAGAGTTTCACATATAAAATTGCAGTCACACTCTCTCAGTTTCACAGTCGGTCATTCTCTCAAATTACTTTGATGAAAATGGCACTGTGATCAAACAATGTAGAGTAATGAGTTTAGCAGAGGCGGAGAGTGCGAAATGTTAGAAGATTAGAAGGCGTTATATTAAATCTATTTAAATAAATACTAAGTAAATATTGCTGCATAATATTTTTTATGAGTTCATATTCGCGATATTTTTTAATTAAAATAATAAAACGAGTAATTATTTTTTTATTTATAAAATTTTTTAATTATTTTTCATTCAATTGCACGACTTTATCGCCAGTTGTTTAAATCGTCAATTTTAATGAGCAGTTTTAAAGCGACAAATAAATTGCTATACTCTATAATTTCAATATATCAACCCTCTAACACTTTCCGCTCAATTTGGCAACAGGACACTCGGCAAGGATACAGTAATTACTGTGTACAATGTATATGTGTATATAAATGTTTCCATATTTATTCAATAGTCGAAAACACCAAAAACGTGGCCTATTGATGGCAACAAGCCATTTGCTCAGCAATTACGCAAACGGATCCGGGAAGAAGGATAAAAGCCACAGAGACACAGACAAAGAGAGAGAGAGAGAGAGAGAGTTATAGCAGCTGTTGGTAAGTTGAAATAAAGGTGTAGAGGGAGAATGCGAGCAGTGGAGGTGGGGGGATGCCAATTATACTGAAACGCACTTCCGTTGGCTACATACCAAAGGCCCACGCAGACAACAAATGCACACGGATACACACACACACACACACACACACACACATATATACGAACATATACAGAACATACAGATAAAGAGAGTGTGAGCGAGAGATAGTAGACATTAAAAAACCGGCAAGAAACGGCCTTGCCAAGGTTGACTGAACATGTTGAGTTGCTGGCTCGTTGCTGTTGCCGAAAAAAAAGAGCCATAAAATCAAACGGCAACAAGAAAAGTTGCTGCTTCTGCTAAGACGAAGAAAACAAAAAAGAGAGCTTGCGACATAAAGTAAGAGAGGGAAAGAGTGAGAGAATTAGTGAGAGAGATCTCTTCAACTCGACCAGGCCAAAACAGCAGTCAACAACTTTAGCTTACCTCTCTCTCTCTCTCTCTCTCTCTCACTTTATATTGTCGTCTCTTGTTCACTTTAAAGCGGCTTAGAAGCTCAGCGCTGACAACGATTTCATTTGCTTGGGAAATGAGCTCAACTTGATCTTTCCTCTTTCCAAGCAACTTTTGACCAGAGCAAAAGATCGGATTCGCTCCGTTTGCTTTTTTGGCCAGCTGCTAATTAGTTGGCATTTCTCGTGTATTGTAATTCCCTTTCCTTTTTTCCCATCTTTAACACTATGTTTTACCGCCAAATTCCAAAGCATCTTGCCGGCACATGTCGGCCATGACAGTTGCAGATGCAGTTGCCCTTCTTACCAATCAGTTTTGTCCTGCTATTGTCCTGTGACATTGTGTGGTCGTAATGCCTAGAAAATCGCAAATGAAAATGTGTGTATGTGTGTGAGGCAGCTGTTTTATATATTGGAAATTTGAACAATACACTTATTGACATTTTTCCAAAGGTGTCACTTGGGCATAGGACACAAAGGATCAAGCAAAAAGAATCATGTTTAAAAATATAAAATCAGCTTGTACGTTTTTTTATTTCCGGAATGTAGTTTCATATAACAATTGAAAATACATGAATATAAAAATTAAGATTTCTTTTATGTGATTATATTTCCAAATAATTTATAAAAAATTTCTATTATTTTATGTACCAGTTTCTTAACAAGAGAATTTTTGTTATTTAGTTGAAGAAATTTTTCTATTTGTACATTGTGTCATTGGAATTACTCAGTTTTTATGCTAATGGAAGAGAGAGTGTAACTTGATTCTTTCATTAGAATAATGTTGTGATGAGATCATGAATGAATCACGGTGACACTATTATCAATATATGAATACATTTTTATATTGTCTTGAAGAATCTGTGCTTCTCATTGATGAAAATATCTTAAATATTGGTTTTTTTGTATAACAACAACAATAAAAAACTTTGCGTAATAATTAAATTTTAATAGCCGCTTATCATTAATTATAAAAT
The DNA here is from genome assembly GCA_037044475.1 of Zaprionus obscuricornis. Taxonomy (NCBI): domain Eukaryota; kingdom Metazoa; phylum Arthropoda; class Insecta; order Diptera; family Drosophilidae; genus Zaprionus; species Zaprionus obscuricornis. The sequence continues at coordinate 54,519 of JBAMBR010003961.1, forward strand.
CTTGTGAATGTAAATTAACTTTTAATGAAATGAACCATAACAAATATTGTAATAATTTTCCATATATATTTTCTAGTCTATTAAATTCCAATAAATTTTAACTAGTTAAACGTTTTTAGTCAAGGTTACAAATATGAAATTTTTAATTTTAGTTTTTCACATTTTCAACAAAAAAAAGTAAAAGTTGAACTCAAGGTCGAATTGGATATGAAAATTTTTGGAATCGAACCGATAGGATCATGTAACGAACATAGGAAATATGGGATAAAAAATTGAGGATTTCGATGAACAAGCGAATAGAAGATAACTATTTTATTTTTAGTTAATTTCTAATCTAATAAATTTAAATAAATTTTAATTCATGGTTAGAAATTTTGTTTTTTTTTAGTAAATCCATAAAAATATATGCTCAATAAACTGAAATATAGTTTATTTTATTTTTTTTTAGTAGATTGTATGTAAACTACATCCGCTACCAATAAAACGCTTCCTCTGTCACTTTCAATCAAGAAAAAACTGATTTGCCTAATTAACAGTTCAACTTAATGTTGAACAACAACAGAAACCAGAAAAAAAATGAAAAAACTCCACGCTGTTGAAATTTGTATATGAAATTACATTTTGTGGGATTTCTTGGGGCCTTCCCATACAAATTGGAAGGCGTGCGCCCAAACATTAATCTCTTGCATAAACATTTAAACAAGAAATCATAACATGACGAGCAAGCCCAAGAAGATTGTACATAGCAGAAGAAGAAGAAAGAGAAGCATAAAAAGAAGTAGAAAAAAGTCTAATATTTGTGAGGCACTGTAAGCTGATAAGTTTCATTCGCTTATCAAATGGCAGTCAAACTCAAACCCGCAATCAGCTTGTCAGAGTCGAAGTTTTGTGGCTGCTTGTCGAGTCCATCACATTTGGACCCACATCAATTGGAGCTGTGCACGAAGAGAAGCTTCCCATACTTACATATATATATATATATGTATATACACATACACATATATATATATATATGTATAGTATATAGATATTTATTTTATTACTTCTGCCTTTGACTGCTTCGATAATTTGCATCGTTTCTCTGGGTGTGTCCATTGCTTCTTGGCATCTTTCTTGTTTTCTTTTATATCTCAGCTACTTTTTTTGCTTCTTCTTTTTTGTATTTCTCTTCTTTTTTTTTGAGCTCTGCTTTAAATGAAAACATTCTGCGGCTTATCTAAATTCCCGAAAAATGCAGTTGTTGTTTATTGTTATTCTTATGCTTTTGTTTACAAGTAAACAGTTTTTTTTTTCACTCATTTCTTGTTTCCCAAATCAACACCTCGGGTATCAATTACCAAGAGCGAGACAGTTGTATCATGTAACTCTACAGAGTGACAAAGAGAGCGAGAGAGAGAGAGAGAGAGAAAGAGAGAGCGTGAACAGTATGAGTTTCTCAGATGCGCTTTATCTAAACTAATTAAAGTGTGACCGACCGCTCGACCGTTCCTCCGTTCGCCCGTTCGACTGTAAAACGGCAGCATTCCACAACGAATGTAAATCTTCAATGCTATATTTATTTATGATCTTTTATTATTTTACTGATGACAGAGAAAGAGAAAAAAAGGAGGGACAGAGAGCGAGAGAGTAAACATAAAAAGTGCCTGGGCAACCGCACACGCCGATCCTGAAAGCAAAAGATCTTCTCATGTCGGGTCTTGTCTGCTCTGACATTAGTTTCGGATGCTTAGTAATGCTAAATATTCACATAGTGCATGAAGAATGAAGTTGAGGTACTTGAGTTCCGGGAATGCGAATGTTCAAAAGGATAAGCTGATAAAGTAGCTCACTGTGGGAAATCAACTAAAGTTTATTATGACTTAAAATTGGGAAAAAAAAGATAGAGAAAAAATGAAATATCTGAAATATCTAAGAATATCTAAAAAATGTTTAAGCATTTTCAAAATGTATTCGCTCTAATGATTTTTCTATTTCTTATTCTCGTCACGTTATTGCTCCAATTAAAAACTCGATAATCTTCGATCTAGTTTTCCAGAAGCAACCCCTGAAAGACTTTTGCCTTGAGCTGCGTTGATCTCATTAGTTGCTAAGTTATGTATCATGTGTCTAAATAATTGAAGAATGTGGCACATAACATGCACCTGCCACGTTCCCTTGTTTTCTAACTTGCAACTTCATTAGAATTAGCACCCGAAATGTGGCACACACACACACACACATCTAGACTGTTTACACAGAGGCAACATGTAAATATTTTGGACTTGAGAAACTAGAGACTGACAAATATCTGTCTGTTTTTCTGTATGTCTGCTTGTCCAAGTGTCTTATAGTCAGTCTGTAGCCACCCAAGCGCCGCTTTGGTGGTGCAACGGAAACAGGTGCGTGGCGAGCGAACAAGTCGTAGCATATGAGGCACATGAGGCACAGCCATCAATAAACCAAATGACACAAATTGAAACACCACAAAATGCGTCTAGCTAGAATGTTGAATTTTTATGTGACTCAAAGAAAAATTCTTGTGCAACACGCAGACTTGACTGACTAATAGTCCATGACTCAGTACTGCCTGCAATTAGAGAATGTTATGCAGGGGTCCGTCTTGCCACTAAAAACTAAAGTGGAGCAGTAAGCGCACCCCAAATGTACGGCAAATCGTTTCAAAATTCTTGTGGCACGTCCATGTTGCTGAAGTGTGGGAAATAATAATACGAGTAAATATACCGCGAAATTCCCCTTCGGCTTTGCACTCGACATTTTAATTTTTTTTTTCTATTTTTTTTTAGTATTGTACATTGAAGAAAAGCAATTTTCTCTTCTTGAACATCATTTGGCTTTAATTTTCATCAGTCGACTTTTATGTTACTGCTGCTGCTGTTGTTGTTGCTGTTGTTGTTGTTGTTGTTATTGTTGTTGCTGTTTTTTTTTTTTTCTTTACGTCTGCTTTTGTTTTTTTGCAACACTTTCACCTGCAGATTTGGCACGTAAATGTGCAGATAAGACAGCCAGAGTGTAGCTAAAAGACAACAACAACAGCAAAAACTTTGGCTGGCGGCAAGTTAAGTATCTAATAGATTGTTGTCAGCTCTAGCTTTTTAGGGCATTGACAGTTTGTTATGCAGCATGTTACACAGAGAGTTGAACAGGTGATAGTTAAGCTTAACAACTGTTGTGTAACTGTTGTATATATTTTTAAGACTTTGTCAATTTTAATTTATTTTTAAAAATTTATAAATATTTTTTAGAAAGTGTATTTAAAGTTCTTTAAGCTTAACTTTATTTTTTTTTTCACTGATTGTTTCTTTATTTTTATTTTTTTTTGCCAAGATTGCGATTGGGAAATCATTCAACGCTTTTGCTTAGTCTTTCAATCTTGAAGTCTTTCAATCTTTAGTCTCTAGAGTGTCTTTTTATTGCTGTTGTTGTTGGTGTTGATTTTGCTGTTTGTTGGATTCTGCCCACTGACGGCAGTTGTCAACTTTTGCTTTTTGGGGTTTTTCTTTAAAGTTCGTTTGAACCATGTTCGTTGACCTCATTTGTTATGCCTGTATGTGTTTCTATATACATATGTATGTATATGTATGTGTGTCTGTGTTTTGTTTTGGTTTTTTGTTAAGATTTTTTTTTTTTTTTTTTTTTCGACTGTCAGTTAATTCACTTTCATTGCTTGTGTCTTGTCGTTTTAGATGGCACAGCTCAGTTTTGATTAAGTTGTGTCATGCAACGTTGATTTAATTATCATCATCATCAGCAGCAGCAGCAGCAACAACAGCAGCAACAGCAGCAACAGCAGCTTATTTTCATTGTGAACAGCCCCAAAACTAATGAGGAAGTGCTGTGAATTTTGACTGTTGGACAGATAGACTGTTGAGTGGAAAGTCAACATGTAATATGACAATAATAGAAAGTTGAACATAGCGCAAAAAATAAAATTAAAATTAAAAAAAAAATTTAAAAAAAAACATTATAACGAGCCAACTTTTAGCTATGTAGGTGACTAGGTTGCCCTTAGCTTTTTTTTTGGACATTTAAGATTTTTATCGATTTTACAGAATTTGTTTTTTTTTCATAATTATTTCTGTAGATTATTATCATGGCAATTGTCGTAAATATCTTTTGCCTAGTTAAATAAGACTTTAACTTTCCTACATTTATCTTTCTTATTTGGACCACATGCCAGGCACAGCACATGCCGCATGCCACAGGAGTAACCCAAAATGTGTGCAAAACATGTGACAGCCGTAGGGACAACAAAGACATAGATATGACAGGACTTTCCTGTAACACATGCTGTGTAGTATTGTAGATAAAGTCAAGTGCGGTTCACAAACTACAATAATTCCGGCTAAAAAGCTGCTAATAGCCAAAAGATTTGCAAGGCTAGGAAAAACCCAAAGCAAAATATGAGAGAGAAATAAAGAAAGAAAGAGACGACGAGAATTATACATATTGCATTTTGTAATTGGGACTTGGAACTTGGACTTTGGTGTTGATGTCGGATTGGGTTTCAGTGTTCAGGTTCATTCAACAGATACATGCACTACAGGTAGATTTCTACAGGTAGTCTAACACTTTTTTTTATATTTTGTGTTCGCTTTTTTTATCTTTCTACTCTTTCTTTATACGTTGTTCATACGTATTTGTGAATGATTTCCGCTGTATATGATTATGATAAACACAGCGAGGAACAGTTCGGGAGTGTGAAAGAGATAGAGAGAAATACAGATAAATGAAACCCAAAGAAATGCGCAAAAGTTCACGCGAACAAAAGTTTATTTTTTTTTTATTTATTTATTTATTTTGTTATAATGAATGAAGCTGATAAAATTATATGTATGTCTGTCTATTTGTAAGTGTGTGTGTGTCTGTAGCTCATTTCGAATGCAATTTTCGCATATAAATTTTACAATAACATTTTGAACAAATAATCAAGCAACTTCTGTCTCTTCTCTCTTTTCACTCTCTTCTGTCCCTTGGGTCACTGTTGTCTCTGTTGTGTTTTTTTTTTTTGTGTGGGCTGGCATCGAAAAATTATTTAAATACCGCAGATTTCCTTTTCAGTGAGTGTGTGTTGTGGCCACAAAGCGTGGGATAACTTTTAGCCAGTTCTGTTTTTAATTGTTTCGAAACCAGTCTAAAGATTTTTCGGCTAAATGCGTAAATGTCTGTGTAAAGTGCTGTGCGTGTTGCTTGGGCCTGGCCCAGCAATTTTTATTGACAATTGTGTCCTCCTCCAGAAACAAATGGAGAGATAGAGACAGAGAGAGAGAAGAGTTAAGCGTAGGGGGAAAAAAAATACAAGAAAAATTATCAGCTTCTCGTGCTTAGCATGCTAATGAGAGAGCACGAATCATGAGAAAAACGGAGAGTTTGTAAGAGGGATAGAGAGAGAGAGAGAGAGAGAGAGAGAAAGATAGTGAAAACATAAAAACGCATAAAGCAAAGTCAAACAATTCACAGAGCTCTATACACAACAGAGCTCCTACAATACAACCCCGATCTGCCCCTGATTCCAAAACTTCGGACCAGCTTTCGTGCGTGTGTCGCTGTCACGTTGTTTGTGTTATGTGTGTTGTGAATTTCGCAGTCATTGAACGAAATACTATACAAATGTCTATACTTTACATATGAATTTATGAAAAATCTAACGGTAAAAACAGATTTTATGCAGCAGGCGGCAAAATAATTATAAAATATAAATAAATATGCTGTGAACTACAGTGAAGCCTGGCAGCAACAAATTGCACGGGAAAAAATATATGAAAAAAATAAAATGGATTATATACTAAAATAACATTTATCTACAGAAATAATTATGAAAAAAAAACGAATTCTGTAAATCGATAAAAATGTTAAATGTCCAAAAAAAAAGCTAAGGGCAACCTAGTCACCTACATACGCTTAAAAGTTGGGCTCGGTATTAATGTTTTTTTTTAATTTTTTTTTTAATTTTAATTTTATTTTTTGCGCTATGTTCAACTTTCTATTATCGTCGTATTACGTGTTGACTTTCCACTCGACAGTCTATCTGTCCAACAGTCAAAATTCACAGCACTTCCTCATTGAGTTTTGGGGCTGTTCACAATGAAAATGCAGGCTGCTGTTGCTGCTGCTGCTGTTGTTGCTGCTGCTGCTGCTCCTGATGGATTGATGAGTAATTAAATCAACGTTGCATGACACAACTTCAATCAAAACTGAGCTGTGCCATCTAAAACGACAAGACACAAGCAATGAAAGTGAATTAACTGACAGTCGAAAAAAAACAAAAAAAAATCTTAACAAAAAACCAAAACAAAACACAGACAAACACACACAAATACACATACATATACATACATATGTATATGTATAGAAACACACACAGGCATAACAAATGAGGTCAACGAACATGGTTCAAACGAACTTTAAAGAAAAACCCCAAAAAGCAAAAGTTGACAACTGCCGTCAGTGGGCAGAATCCAACAAACAGCAACATCAACACCAACAACAACAACAGCAATAAAAAGACACTCTAGAGACTAAAGATTGAAAGACTTCAAGATTGAAAGACTAAGCAAAAGCGTTGAATGATTTCCCAATCGCAATCTTGGCAAAAAAAAATAAAAATAAAGAAACAATCAGTGAAAAAAAAAATAAAGTTAAGCTTAAAGAACTTTAAATACACTTTCTAAAAAAATATTTATAAATTTTTTAAAAATAAATTAAAATTGACAAAGTCTTAAAAATATATACAACAGTTACACAACAGTTGTTAAGCTTAACTATCACCTGTTCAACTCTCTGTGTAACATGCTGCATAACAAACTGTCAATGCCCTAAAAAGCTAGAGCTGACAACAATCTATTAGATACTTAACTTGCCGCCAGCCAAAGTTTTTGCTGTTGTTGTTGTCTTTTAGCTACACTCTGGCTGTCTTATCTGCACATTTACGTGCCAAATCTGCAGGTGAAAGTGTTGCAAAAAAACAAAAGCAGACGTAAAGAAAAAAAAAAAAAGCAGCAACAACAATAACAACAACAACAACAACAGCAACAACAACAGCAGCAGCAGTAACATAAAAGTCGACTGATGAAAATTAAAGCCAAATGATGTTCAAGAAGAGAAAATTGCTTTTCTTCAATGTACAATACTAAAAAAATTCAATAGAAAAATCAAAAAAAAAATGAAAATGTCGAGTGCAAAGCCGAAGGGGAATTTCGCGGTATATTTACTCGTACTATTATTTCCCACACTTCAGCAACATGGACGTGCCACAAGAATTTTGAAACGATTTGCCGTACATTTGGGGTGCGCTTACTGCTCCACTTTAGTTTTTAGTGGCAAGACGGACCCCTGCATAACATTCTCTAATTGCAGGCAGCACTGAGTCATGGACTATTAGTCAGTCAAGTCTGCGTGTTGCACAAGAATTTTTCTTTGAGTCACATAAAAATTCAACATTCTAGCTAGACGCATTTTGTGGTGTTTCAATTTGTGTCACTTGGTTTATTGATGGCTGTGCCTCATGTGCCTCATGTGCTACGACTTGTTCGCTCGCCACGCACCTGTTTCCTTTGCACCACCAAAGCGGCGCTTGGGTGGCTACAGACTGACTATAAGACACTTGGACAAGCAGACAGTCAGAAAAACAGACAGATATTTGTCAGTCTCTAGTTTCTCAAGTCCAAAATATTTACATGTTGCCTCTGTGTAAACAGTCTAGATGTGTGTGTGTGTGTGTGTGTGTGTGTGCCACATTTCGGGTGCTAATTCTAATGAAGTTGCAAGTTAGAAAACAAGGGAACGTGGCAGGTGCATGTTATGTGCCACATTCTTCAATTATTTAGACACATGATACATAACTTAGCAACTAATGAGATCAACGCAGCTCAAGGCAAAAGTCTTTCAGGGGTTGCTTCTGGAAAACTAGATCGAAGATTATCGAGTTTTTAATTGGAGCAATAACGTGACGAGAATAAGAAATAGAAAAATCATTAGAGCGAATACATTTTGAAAATGCTTAAACATTTTTTAGATATTCTTAGATATTTCAGATATTTCATTTTTTCTCTATCTTTTTTTTCCCAATTTTAAGTCATAATAAACTTTAGTTGATTTCCCACAGTGAGCTACTTTATCAGCTTATCCTTTTGAACATTCGCATTCCCGGAACTCAAGTACCTCAACTTCATTCTTCTGTTTACTTGTAAACAAAAGCATAAGAATAACAATAAACAACAACTGCATTTTTCGGGAATTTAGATAAGCCGCAGAATGTTTTTATTTAAAGCAGAACTCAAAAAAAAAGAAAAGAAATACAAAAAAGAAGAAGCAAAAAAAGTAGCTGAGATATAAAAGAAAACAAGAAAGATGCCAAGAAGCAATGGACACACCCAGAGAAACGATGCAAATTATCGAAGCAGTCAAAGGCAGAAGTAATAAAATAAATAGCTTTATACAGTATATATATATATATATGTGTGTATGTGTATACATACATATATATACATATAGAGATATATATGTATGTATGGGAAGCATCTCTTCGAGCACAGCTCCAATTGATGTGGGTCCAAATGTGATGGACTCGACAAGCAGCCACAAAACTTCGACTCTGACAAGCTGATTGCGGGTTTGAGTTTGACTGCCATTTGATAAGCGAATGAAACTTATCAGCTTACAGTGCCTTACAAATATTAGACTTTTTTTTTCTACTTCTTTTTATGCTTCTCTTTCTTCTTCTTCTGCTATGTACAATCTTCTTGGGCTTGCTCGTCATGTTATGATTTCTTGTTTAAATGTTTATGCAAGAGATTAATGTTTGGGCGCACGCCTTCCAATTTGTATGGGAAGGCCTCAAGAAATCCCACAAAATGTAATTTCATATACAAATTTCAACAGCGTGGAGTTTTTTCATTTTTTTTTTCTGGTTTCTGTTTTTGTTGTTCAACATTAAGTTGAACTGTTAATTAGGCAAATCAGTTTTTTCTTGATTGAAAGTGACAGAGGAAGCTTTTTATTGGTAGCGGATGTACTTTACATACAATCCACTAAAAAAAAAAAAATAAAATAAACTATATTTCAGTTTATTGAGCATATATTTTTATGGATTTACTAAAAAAAAAACAAAATTTCTGACCATGAATTAAAATTTATTTAAATTTATTAGATTAGAAATTAACTAGAAATAAAATAGTTATCTTCATCGAAATCCTCAATTTTTTATCCCATATTTCCTATGTTAGTTACATGATATAGTTTTCCTATCGGTTCGATTCCAAAACTTTTCATATCCGAACCGACCTTGAGTTCAACTTTTACTTTTTTTTTGTTGAAAATGTGAAAAACTAAAATTAAAAATTTCATATTTGTAACCTTGACTAAAAACGTTTAACTACTTAAAATTTATTGGAATTTAATAGACTAGAAAATATATATGGAAAATTATTACAATATTTGTTATGGTTCATTTCATTAAAAGTTAATTTACATTCACAAGATTTTATAATTAATGATAAGCGGCTATTAAAATTTAATTATTACGCAAAGTTTTTTATTGTTGTTGTTATACAAAAAAACCAATATTTAAGATATTTTC
>JBAMBR010003966.1:0-45933 GCA_037044475.1 Zaprionus obscuricornis
ACGCAAAGGGATAATTTACGAAATTTGAATCTTAGAAAATGTTAAAAGCATTTCGCATGTGCGTATGTGTGTGTCTCTCTCTCTCTCTCGCACTCGCTTTACACATGTGTGTGTGTGTGTGTGTGTGTGTGACGGCGCATGTATTTGAAAATTGCAAAATGTCTACATGGACATTGAAAGTCCAAAATGTTTGCCCTACACCTCCTCAGGTCCATTCAGTCCAAATACTTGCCCCCCCCGCACTACCCACCACTCTCTCTCTCACTCTCTCAGTCTCTTTCTCCCTTACTCTGCTACTTTGCCTGTTCAACCATTTAACCCCCTTCCCCTTACACACACACACACACTGGCAGACTCGCACATGTAGCACACACACACATACACACACACACACACACATACATCTTGCGTCCTTGCGTCAAGCTTCTTCTTCTACGTTTCTAACCCTCCGCCTAACCTCAGCTGCCGCCTCAAGCTTTCGCTTCTTCTACTACTACGACGACTACTACAGCTTCTCATTCTCATTCTCATTCTTCTTGTCCTTGTCGCTGTCGTCTGGCTGACAGTTAGCTTTACCCTACCCCCTCCTCCCCCCTCCCCTCCCCACACTACTCCTTTCTCAGCCAACACACACACGCACTCCCCCCCCCCCTCCCTCTCCCTGCGCCTGCCTCTAGTAAATATGCATACGTAACGGGCAGCTTGACTATGCTAACAGTGGTTGGGGCTATATGTGTGTGTGGCAGTGGAAGGGGAAGGAGTGGTTGGGGGGGTTGGAGGTCTTAAACATGCGATGGCAATGCGACGGGTTTTTGAGTTGTTGAGCCACATTTGGCTTCCTGTATGAAATATCCGAAAAACCCATCCCCATCCCCATCCCCCTCCCCTCCCCCAAACTCCTACATCGTCACTCCACTAGAGTTTTTTGAGGCTGTTTTGAATGTGTGACAGCCGCCCAGGCACGCCCACTATTTGCTAGCAAAAGCAGCGCCCACAAACAACAACAACTGAGGGCGATTTTAGCTTTGGGCTTTTTGGCAAGTTTTTGCCTTTGCTTCCGTTTTTTGGCTCAACATTTTCATTTTCATTTTCATGTCTCTCGCTTGCTTTTTGCTTCAAAATGTAAACTCATCATAAGTGGACCAAGGGATCCCTGTCTCTGTGTCTGTGTGTGTGTGTGTGTGTGTGGCCGAAAGGACTAAAGCAGACGTCGTCATCGCCATCGTCGTCATTGGCATCGTAACGTAACGTAAGCAAAGGCAGCAGCAGCAGCAGCAACAACAACAGCAGCAGCAAGCAGTGTAAAGAGCTGCTTGATATGTGTGTGAGCTGACAAGGAATGAGAGAGAGAGGGGGGGACAGCCAAGGCAGTAGCTGTAGCTGTAGCTGGGGTAGACAAACGCAAGTGTTGTGAATGGACACAGGATGCGATGGCAATGGCAATGGCAATGCCAATGGCAATAGCAATGCCAATGCCAATGGGCGCTGTCAAAATTTCTCGATTGAAGTGCGGAGTAGCGCAAGGCAAGCAGTAGATGGGAGGCTGTGATGAAGTGATGTGATGGGGTAGGCAAAACGGAACGGATTTTACAATGTGCTGCATACGCATATGTAATACAAACACATACATACATATATAAATAGATAAGTGTGTGTGTGTGTGTGTGTGTGTGTGTGTGTTAGTGTATCTGCGAGGGCTGCTTATTAGTTTTGAAGTTTAAGTAAAATCGTTATCGTATTAGCTAATCAGCGAAGAACAAAAGAATATTGAGCAATATCAAGCAGTACAAAATAATGTAAGCAGTGCAAAAAAGAGAGCAGCACCAAATGTAAGCAGTGCAAAAAGAGAGCAGCACCAAATGTAAGCAGTGCAAAAAAAGAGATCAGAACAACATGCAAGCAGTGCAAAAAAGAGAGAGAGCAGAACAAAATGTAAGCAGTGCAGCTGTGAGCGTAGATCAGCAGAGCTGCTCAGAGAGCTTAACAGAGCAGAACTTTAGTGAGTAGTAAGCAGTGAGCAGAGCAGCAGCAGCAGCAACAGTGCAGCAGCAGCAATAGTGCAGCAGCAGCAATAGTGCAGCAGCAGCAACAGTGCAGCAGCAGACAGAGCAAAGAAATGGTAGGCGCAGTGCAGCAGCAGCGAGAGCTTAACAGAGCAAAATTGCAGTGGAGCAGTGAAGAGAGCAACAGAGCAGCAGAGCAACAGTATGAGCAGAGCAGCTGTAAGAAAAATTGCAATGAATGTTACAGTGAGCAGAGCTGTACTTAACAGAAGATCAGAAAGAAACGCAGCAGTAAATTTAGCAGAGCATAGAGCAGAGCTGCAGAGATCAGAGCATCAGCAAGCAATGCAGAAGCAAGCAGAGCTGCAGTAGGCAGAACAGCAGTGCAGCAGTGCAGCAGTGCAGCAGTGGGCAAAGCAGCGACGCAGTAAATAGTACAGCAGAGAGCTTAGCAGAGCAGAGCATAAGTAAGAGAGCAGAAGAGTAATGAGCACAGCAGAAGAAAGCAGTGCAATCAGAAGCAAAGCAGCAGCGACAAATGTAGCAGCAGTGCACAGCGCTGTAATGCGCAGAGCAGAGCAGAGCAACAGTAAGAAAATTATAAGCAAGCAGCACAGCAGCGCAGCTGCAGTAAGCAGTGCAAAAATTAAACAGTACTACAGCAGAGCAGCGGCGCAGCTGCAAAGTGTTAAAATTGATGATCATTTAATATATTTAATACAAAGAGCGCTTATTAATGACAACGACAGAGATAGAGATAGTGATAGTGATAGAGACAGTGATAGCTGTTAAGCATATGCTGCATATGCATAAAATTGTTGCATTATAATAAAACAAAGCAATAGGCAAAAACTATTTAAACAGCTCCAAAGAAATGCGAACAAATACAATGTGAATTTTTGCGGTGGTTGTTAGTTTTCGCATGGACAGACACACACACACATACACATGTAGAAATATATAAATATATCATGCGTGCGCTGTATGTGTGAGCTGTAAGCATCGTCAGCCAACCACCGGCCATAGACTGTGGTCGGTCGACACGAAGTTCAGTTTCATCTTTCGTTTAGCTACAGCAACAGCATCGGCAGCAGCATCGTTAGCAGCATCGTCATCGGCATCAGCTTCGGCTTCGGCTGCGGCTACGGCTTGAGCTTTGCTGCTTCGTATTTCTTGCTGGCTGGCGGCGTGTTTCCTTTTTTTTTTGCGTAATTTACGAGATTATTTCGCATACACACACACACACAGACAAGCATAGGCAGCACACACTCACACATGTAGACACACACACACACATACATACATACATACAGCTAGCTCTACGCATAATGATGTTGGCTTTCGCTTGCCTTGGACAGCAGCAGCAGGCGTTGGGTGATTGAATTGTAGTTGGGGGGAGACTATGTGTATGTGTGTGTGTGTGTGTATGGAAGGGGGCTGTGGTGTGTGTGGGGAGGCGTGGTTGGGGGGAGGGGGGTTTTTAGGTAGTTGTGCTTGGCTTGTCGTAGTTATTGCTTGCGGGCATTCATTTTAATTTTAAAACAACAGGCCAAAATGTTGCTATGCGAGAGTGAAAGAGATAGACAGAGAGTGAGTGAGAGTGAGAGTGAGATAGCATGAGTTTGTATATTAGAGAAACAGCAAAATGAGGCCTAAAACATACAACGCTTACAAATGGCAAACAATTTGAGACACACACACACACACACACACACACACATACACATAGACATATGCAAGAATTTTAAGGGTTGCCTGGCATATCTAATGACAGCCAACTATAATAACAACTACACGCATCTTTGTGCAGCACTGCGCGTCTTTGAATTTTTTGTTTTTTCCTTCGCTTCTTCTTCTCACTGTCTGCTCTATTTGCCTAACGTCAAGCGACGGTCAAGTGAACAGCTTGAAGAATTTCATAAAAAAAACGAAACGAAAAGCAAAAGAAAAAAAAAACATATAATAAAAAGCAAAACGCAATGGCAACAAATGATTGAAAATGTGTCTGAGAATAGATTGAGATTGAGACTGAAACTGAGACTGAGGCTGAGACTGAGACTGAAACTGAGACTGAGCCTGAACACTAAGAAAAGAAAAGAAAAGAAAACTTAGAGAATTGATTTAGAGAAACAATTGCAAAAGTATTTGAGAAAAAATATTTACAATAAAATTTAGTTAAATGCTGAATAAATATTTTTTTTTTTATATAGAATTTTGATTATGTTTTAAAGATAATAAATTTAAATATAATTAAAAAATCAATATAAATTATATAAATATAATAATTAAATTTTAAATAAAATTAAAAAAAAAAATATAGAAAAACAAATCAAATAATATTAAAAAAAAATAAATAAATAAATATAAATATAAATTGTAATTATTAAAAAACAAATTTAATAATACAAAATAAAAATTAAAAAATAAAAATAAAATTTTTAAAAAAAAATATTTAAAAAAAAAATAGCATAATATAAATTACTAAAAATTAATACAAAAAAAATTAATACAATAAAAAATCAAAAATCAATAAAAATTAAATTAAATAAATAATAATAAAATATTAAATAAAATTAATAAAAAAACATAGATAATATAATCATATAATATTAAAAAAAAAATAAATATAAAAATAAATTGTAATTATTAAAAATCAAATTTCATAATACAATATATATATATATATAAAAAATATATAACTGTAAAAATGTAAATGTAAATAAAATTTAAAAAAATATGCAAAAAATAAAATATAAATAAATATAAATTACTTAAAATTAATACAAATTATATAAATAAATAAAAATTAATATAAATATAAATTAATAATAAAATATCAAATAAAATAAAAAAAAACATAGAGAAAGAAATTAAATAATATTCATGAAAAAATAAATAAATATAAATTGTAATTATTTAAAATTAAAATTAAATGATACAAAATTTATAAAAATGAAAAAATATAAATACAAATAAAATTAAAAAAAAAAATTGCAAAAAAAAAATATATATAAAAAAATTTAAAATAAATAAAATAGCATAATATAAATTACTAAAAATCAATAAATTAAATTAAATAAAGTATAATTATTAAATATTTATAATTTAATAATACATTTATTATTATTTAATACATTATACATAATTATTTATTTTTATTTATATTTATTTTTATTTGTATATATATTTTTTATTATTATTATTATTATAAATATATTTGCAGTAATTAATATAATATTATTTTTATTTTTTCTGTATTTTTTTTTTTTTTTGCTATTTGTCAATTTTATTTTATAAGTTATAATTTTTTTTTTTTTACTTTTTATAAATTTTGTATCATTTAATTTTTTATAATTATAACTTATATTTAATTATATATATTTTTTTATTAGTATTATTTGATTTGTTTCTCTACATTTTTATTGTATTTAATATTTTATTATACTTTGTTTAATTTAATTTATTGATTTTTAGTAATTTATATTATGCTATTTTTTATTTTTTTAATAATATTTTTTTTATGCATATTTTTTTTTGCATTTTATTTTATAATTTTATTTTATAACTTCTTTTTTATAAATTTTGTATCATTTAATTTTAATTTCAAATAATTATAATTTATAATTATTTATTTTTTCATAAATATTATTTGATTTCTTTCTCTATGTTTTTTTTTTATTTTATTTAATATTTTATTATTATTTATTTAATTTAATTTATATTAATTTTTGATTTTTTTATTTATATAATTTGTATTAATTTTTAGTAATTTATATTATGCTATTTTTTACATTTTTTGGAAGTTTTTTAAATTTTATTTTATAAATTACATTTTTTTTAATATATATATTTTGTATTATGAAATTTGATTTTTACAATTTATTTTTATATTTATTTTTTTAATATTATTTGATATGTTTTATATGTTTTTTTTTTATTTTATTTAATATTTTATTATAATTTATTCAAATTAATTTATATTGATTTTTGATTTTTTATTTATATAATTTGTATTAATTTTTAGTAATTTATATTATAATATTTTTTATTTTTTTTATATATATATATTTTTTAATTTTATTTTTATTTTTTAATTTTTATTTTGTATTATTAAATTTGTTTTTTAATAATTACAATTTATATTTATATTTATTTATTTATTTTTTTAATATTATTTGATTTGTTTTTCTATATTTTTTTTTTTTTAATTTTATTTAAAATTTAATTATTATATTTATATAATTTATATTGATTTTTTAATTATATTTAAATTTATTATCTTTAAAACATAATCAAAATTCTAATAAAAAAAATATATATTTATTCAGCATTTAACTAAATTTTATTGTAATATTTTTTTCTCAAATACTTTTGCAATTGTTTCTCTAAACCAATTCTCTAAGTTTTCTTTTCTTTTCTTAGTGTTCAGGCTCAGTCTCAGTTTCAGTCTCAATCTCAATCTCAATCTATTCTCAGACACATTTTCAATCATTTGTTGCCATTGCGTTTTGCTTTTTATTATATGTTTTTTTTTCTTTTGCTTTTCGTTTCGTTTTTTTTTATGAAATTCTTCAAGCTGTTCACTTGACCGTCGCTTGACGTTAGGCAAATAGAGCAGACAGTGAGAAGAAGAAGCGAAGGAAAAAACAAAAAATTCAAAGACGCACAGTGCTGCACAAAGGCTATCACTGTCTCTATCACTATCTCTATCTCTGTCTTTGTCATTAATAAGCGCTCTTTGTATTAAATATATTAAATGATCATCAATTTTAACACTTTGCAGCTGCGCCGCTGCTCTGCTGTAGTATTGTTTAATTTTTGCACTGCTTACTGCAGCTGCAGCTGTGCTGCTTGCTTATAATTTTCTTACTGTTGCTCTGCTCTGCTCTGCGCATTACAGCGCTGTGCACTGCTGCTGCATTTGTCGCTGCTGCTTTGCTTCTGATTGCACTGCTTTCTTCTGCTGTGCTCATTACTCTTCTGCTCTCTTACTTTTGCTCTGCTCTGCTAAGCTCTCTGTGCTGCACTATTTACTGCGTCGCTGCTTTGCCCACTGCTGCACTGCTGTTCTGCCTACTGCAGCTCTGCTTGCTTCTGCATTGCTTGCTGATTCTTTGATCTCTGCAGCTCTGCTCTATGCTCTGCTAAATTTACTGCTGCGTTTCTTTCTGCTCTTCTATTAAGTACAGCTCTGCTCACAGTAACACAACGCGCTGCAATTTTGCATACAGCTGCTCTGCTGCTCTGCTCCTATAGCTGCTCTGCTCACTGTAACATTCATTGCAATTTTTCTTACAGCTGCTCTGCTCCTACTGTTGCTCTGCTCCTACTGTTGCTCTGCTGCTTTGTTGCTCTCTTTACTGCTCCACTGCAATTTTACTCTGTTAAGCTCTCGCTGCTGCTGCACTGCGCCTACCATTTCTTTGCTCTGTCCGCTGCTGCACTGTTGTTGCTGCTGCACTGTTGCTGCTGCTGCACTATTGCTGCTGCTGCACTGTTGCTGCTGCTGCACTGTTGTTGCTGCTGCTGCTTTGCTCACTGCTTACTACTCACTAAAGTTCTGCTCTGTTAAGCTCTCTCTCTGCAGCTCTGCTGATCTACGCTCACAGCTGCACTGCTTACATTTTGTTCTGCTCTCTCTTTTCGCACTGCTTACAATTTGTTCTGCTCTCTTTTTGCACTGCTTACATTTGGTGTTGCTCTCTTTTTTGCACTGCTTACATTTGGTGCTGCTCTCTTTTTTGCACTGCTTACATTATTTTTTACTGCTTGATATTGCTCAATATTCTTTTGTTCTTCGCTGATTAGCTAATACGATAACGATTTTACTTAAACTTCAAAACTAATAAGCAGCCCTCGCAGATACACTAACACACACACATACACTTATCTATTTATATATGTATGTATGTATGTATGTATGTATGTGTTTGTATTACATATGCGTATGCAGCACATTGTAAAATCCGTTCCGTTTTGCCTACCCCATCACATCACTTCATCACAGCCTCCCATCTACTGCTTGCCTTGCGCTACTCCGCACTTCAATCGAGAAATTTTGACAGCGCCCATTGGCATTGGCATTGCTATTGCCATTGGCATTGCCATTGCCATTGCCATCGCATCCTGTGTCCATTCACAACACTTGCGTTTGTTTACCCCAGCTACAGCTACAGCTACTGCCTTGGCTGTCCTCCCTTCCCCCCTCTCTCTCTCACTCCTTGTCAGCTCACACACATATCAAGCAGCTCTTTACACTGCTTGCTGCTGCTGTTGTTGCTGCTGCTGCTGCTGCTGCCTTTGCTTACGTTACGTTACGATGCCAATGACGACGATGACGACGTCTGCTTTAGTCCTTTCGGCCACACACACACACACACACACACAGACACAGAGACAGGGATCCCTTGGTCCACTTATGATGAGTTTACATTTTGAAGCAAAAAGCAAGCGAGAGACATGAAAATGAAAATGAAAATGTTGAGCCAAAAAACGGAAGCAAAGGCAAAAACTTGCCAAAAAGCCCAAAGCTAAAATCGCCCTCAGTTGTTGTTGTTTGTGGGCGCTGCTTTTGCTAGCAAATAGTGGGCGTGCCTGGGCGGCTGTCACACATTCAAAACAGCCTCAAAAAACTCTAGTGGAGTGACGATGTAGGGGTTTGGGGGAGGGGAGGGGGATGGGGATGGGGATGGGTTTTTCGGATATTTCATACAGGAAGCCAAATGTGGCTCAACAACTCAAAAACCCGTCGCATTGCCATCGCATGTTTAAGACCTCCAACCCCCCCAACCACTCCTTCCCCTTCCACTGCCACACACACATATAGCCCCAACCACTGTTAGCATAGTCAAGCTGCCCGTTACGTATGCATATTTACTAGAGGCAGGCACAGGGAGAGGGGGGGGAGTGCGTGTGTGTGTTGGCTGAGAAAGGAGTAGTGTGGGGAGGGGAGGGGGGAGGAGGGGGTAGGGTAAAGCTAACTGTCAGCCAGACGACAGCGACAAGGACAAGAAGAATGAGAATGAGAATGAGAAGCTGTAGTAGTCGTCGTAGTAGTAGAAGAAGCGAAAGCTTGAGGCGGCAGCTGAGGTTAGGCGGAGGGTTAGAAACGTAGAAGAAGAAGCTTGACGCAAGGACGCAAGATGTATGTGTGTGTGTGTGTGTGTATGTGTGTGTGTGCTACATGTGCGAGTCTGCCAGTGTGTGTGTGTGTGTAAGGGGAAGGGGGTTAAATGGTTGAACAGGCAAAGTAGCAGAGTAAGGGAGAAAGAGACTGAGAGAGTGAGAGAGAGAGTGGTGGGTAGTGCGGGGGGGGCAAGTATTTGGACTGAATGGACCTGAGGAGGTGTAGGGCAAACATTTTGGACTTTCAATGTCCATGTAGACATTTTGCAATTTTCAAATACATGCGCAGTCACACACACACACACACACACACACATGTGTAAAGCGAGTGCGAGAGAGAGAGAGAGACACACACATACGCACATGCGAAATGCTTTTAACATTTTCTAAGATTCAAATTTCGTAAATTATCCCTTTGCGTACTGTCTGCGTGTGTGTGTGTGTGTCAGCTGTGTGTGTGTGTGTGTCTTTAGCTTGTTCTATGCGTAGCTCTCGAATGTTGTATGATGTTACTCACCTCGCCTTGCGTCCGTTCACTCACAGTTTACTTTGTGCTTGGCGGAAGGACATCAGTACACTGCTTGAATTTCACAAAGTTTCCTGCCCCTTCCCCCCTGCCCCCTCCCCTTACAACATACTTCCTCTCTCTCTCTCTCTCTGTCTCACTCTATCACACACACTGCTTTCTATGCTTCCTCATACCACTGCTTGCTCTTGCTCTCGCTCGCACTACTGCTTTACTGCACTGCTTTTCCCCTACCACTGACACTGCTTGCCACACTACTTATTACTTGCTGCCTACCCCTGCCTACCCCCACCCCTTACTCATTCCCTCTCTCTCACACACACACACACACATAATGTTCGATTTACGGCTACTTTGTACTATGTAATTTCCGCTTTTACTTTTTTTTACAGGTAAAGCGCTAGAAATTTTCCATTGCATACGTTAAGGCGCACAGTAAAAGTTACCTACAGTCGACAGCAAGTTGTAGCATAAAAAGTTAGTTAGTTGCTGCTTGTATTAAATTAAACAGTGGCTTGGACAGCAGCTAACAGCAAAAGAATAATGAGAGACAGAGACAGAGAGAGAGAGAGAGAGAGGGAGAGATAGAGAGAGGGAGAGAGAGAGGGAGATAGAGATAGCAACAAAGGAAATGTGAGAGGCAGAAGGAGTGAGAGATAGAGATAGGAAGTGAGAGAGAAAGGAAGTGAGAAAGAGGGAGAAAGTGTGAGAGAGAGAGAGGGAGAGAGAGAGAGAGAGGGAGAGAGAGAGAGGGAGAGAGGGAGAGGGAGTGAGAGAGAGACAGAGGGTGATAGAGTCCCTACTGTGAAAGACAAAGGGAGTGAAAAATAGAGATAGGAAGTGAGAGAGAGAGAGAAAGTGAGAGAGAGGGAGAAAGAGAGAGAAACAAAGGGAGTGTGAGAAACAGAAGGAGTGAGAGTGAGTAAGAGAGACAGAGACAACAATAAAGGAAGAGAAAAATAAAGAAACAGAGAAAGAGAACGAGAAAGAGAGACAGTGAATGATAGAGAGACAGAGAGAGAGAGAGAGAGAGAGGAAGGGAAAGAAAGTGACATACAAAGAGTGAGAGAGAAAAAGACAAAGATAAAGAGAGAGAGAGAGAAAGAGTAAGAGAGACAGAGTCGCTGACTTCAAGCAACTGAACTTCAAGCTGATCATCATGCTGATCGTATGATCGTTTGATCTATAACAATTTCCAGAAATTAGCCACGCCCACAATTGTCATATTACACAATGTAAATTAAGGCTTCAGACTCAGGACTAAGCATAAGCCTAAGCCTAAGCGTAAGCCTAAGCCTAAGCCTAGACATACATAAGCATAAGCACTTGGCAGATCCTTGACGTCGACTATTCAGCTGTTGCCATTGTGCTTCAACGCTTCCTTTAAACCTTGCAGCACACGGTACAGCAGCAGCAGCGTCAGTCTCTTTCCCCCCATCTCCCATCTCCCCCTCCCCCTCTTCAGTTAGCACAGCAAGCTGCTGGTCTGTGCTTCAGGTTGTGGTTGATTTTCAGCCAACTCCCCCCTACCCCTCCCCCCCCCCTCTCAACCGCTGCCCACTTCCGCAAAGCTTACATGCTGTCAATGTATTGCACATTGTCAATGCGTGTGTGTGTGTGCGTGTGTGTTGGCGTAGTTGAAATTGTATTTGCGAGCACTTTGCATACGCGCACGACGGCGACGTTGGCAGCGACAGCAGCAGCCGCAGCAGCTTTACGTTTGAAATTAATTTATTTTTGCCAAAGCGCGAGCTAAACACACAAACACACGCATAGAAAGAGAAAGAGAGATAGTGAGAGAGAGAGAGTGAGGCGTAAGAGAGTAAAAGTGTTGGACAGCAATCAGTGATGTGAAGCGAACGTCTGAGTCGACGTCAATGTCGATGTCGACGTTCATCTTTGTCCGCGCTTTTGGTTGGCTGCGTAGCTGTATATGTCTCACTCTCTCACGCTTATTTTACATATACATATATGTGTGTGTGTGTGTGTGTGTTTGTGTGTGTGTTGTAGTTGTGGCATGCAGTTAAAAAGGTATCTCAAAAGATACTAAATACTTTATGCATGAATGTGCCAAATAGATTTACGAGAAACGAGCAAGCAGTAGCAAGCAGTCACTGTCACAGTCACAGTTACAGACGTAGCAGCGCAGCAGCAGCGCAGCTCTGGCCACTTGCTAATGCTGACGCTGACGCTGACTCACACGCTCGCTTGCTCACCATGCATACATATGTGTGCTGCTGTTGCTGCTGCTGCTGCTGCTGCTTGTGCTGAAGATGGTGATGGTGGTGGGGGCGCCATGTGTGTTTTGCGCGTCGATATTAAATTTAAATTGCTGCCTTTGCATAGAAGAAGCAGTGTAAGCAGTGCAAATGAGAGACAGCAAGTTAGAAAGAGAGCAAGAGCATGAACATAAGAGCGCAAGAATTGTGGTGGTGGGGGATGGGGGATGGGGGGGGGGGTGAATGGGAAGCACAACGGACACAACGATGGCTTGCAATTAAGCTTTATGTGCGTGCGTTATGTATGCCTGTGTATGTGTGTGTGTGTGTAACATGGACATGCTTAGTTGCCCATTTGTTGTTGTGCTTGTATGTGTGTGTGTGTGTGTGTTGTGAGTTTATGTAAGGCTTTAAATATTAATAACAGTTACAATTTTTAATGATTAAAACTTGACGCATGTGTTTGTATGCTCAATATACACACATATATACATATGTATGTGTGTGTGTGTGTGCCAAAAAGTACAGTTAGACAACAAATATGCCAGTCAACGATTTGCACAAGTTGTGTCGCAGAACAACAACAACAACAAAACAGTCAAAAAACGCTATTAATTTACTTTTACTACTACTGCTGCCTACTTTTAAGTAAACAAACAACAGCAGCGGCAATGACAGTGGCAGAGCAGCAGCAGCAGTAGCAGTAGCAGCAGCAGCAGCAAAGAGAGCAAAAGCCTTACACTGCACTTGACGAAAGTGAAAAGCAGTGTTAAATGCATAGGCAAGCAGTGCACTAATTACTAAGCAAATGCAAGCAAAGCAGCAGCGAGAAGAGGAAAAGCCTCACACTAGAAAGAGAGAGAGAGAGAGATAGCATGAACATAAGAGCGCAGAATGAGCACAAGAATAAAAAATTTCAAAGGTAAATGCAAGCAGCTGCTGCTACTGCAGTGAAGAGCGCAAAAGCTTCACATATGTAGGTCAATGCATAGGCAAGCAGTGCACTAATTGCTAAGCAAATGCAAGCAGAGCAGCAGCCTCACACTACACATTGCTTAAGTCAAGCAGTGCGCTAATTGCTAAGCGCAAGCAGTGTATAAAGCAATGCGAAAAAAAAATTGCAGCCGCTTAAACCAAGCAGAAAAAAAAATAAAAATAAAACAAATATAAATAAAAAAAAAAAAACACTTGCACTTGTTGACTGTCAACACATACACCCCCATAGGCCCCAGCTTCACACAAGTGTCTACTATATACAATTGCAACAGGCAGACAACATGTTGCTGCGGAAAAAAGGAAAAAATGGGGAAGGGAAACAGAGCTAACGCGTTCGAGATTTTGTTTACAATTTGCACAAAGCAGCGACATGAAAACGTGCAAAAAGGCAAACCAAAAGAATAACATATGAAAAAAGAGACAAATAAAAGAAAAACACAAAACGGCAACAAAAAGAAAAACCATGAGAAGGATAAAATTAGAGCACAGTGGGGAGCATACAAAAACAAAAAAAAAAGAGAGAGAGAAAATGCTGCTGTCTATATGTGTGTCTATGTGTGTGTATGTGTGACTGAGTTGTGTCACACGTGTTGCACATGCATTTGCAATTGCAAAATACGCAGCAGACAGTAAAAGCAAAAACGCAAAAACAACAACAGCAACAACAACAACTGCAGATTAGACACGCACAGCAGGCGACGGCGACAGCGACAGCGCTGCACACAAAAACAAAACAAAAAAAAAAAATTTTACAACCCCCACAATGTGCTGCGTATGTGTATGCAATGCATACTCATTGCCGCTCTCTCACTCTCTCTCTCGCTCTCTCTCTCACGGATTCTCGACATTGCGATTGATACTGTCATGCATTTCGCCTGCTGTGCTTGTGGCTGGCTGGCTGTGTGTGCATTGCGCATTTAGCTGACGCTGACGCTGATGCTGTCGCTGTCGCAGTCGCAGTTAACGTTTGCTGCGCTGTCGTTTATTGCTGACGTTTCATTGCCATTTTGTTGCAGTTGTTGGCGCGCAATGCGTTGGCATTTATATGTACATGCATGTATGTATGTATGTATGTTTGTCTTGCTATTTGTTTTTGTATATGTGTGTGTGTGTGTGTGTGTGTGTGTGTGTAGTCATGTGTGGCTGTAGCATTGTTTGCATTTCAAATTGAATTCCTTTTATGCGTGTCTCTTCTTTGCTTGCTATGAGTATGTATGTTATGTGTATGTGTGTGTGTGTGCATGTGTTTGCTTGCGTGTGTTGGCATTTTTGTGCGTTTTACATCTGCTGTTATTTTTCTTCTTCTTCTTCTTGCTGTTGTTGTTGTTTTCGTTTTGTGCTGTCTCAACGTTTGTTTGTTGCTGCTGCAGTTTTTCAATTATGATTGAGCAGCATTTGTCGTTAGTTTTTTGTTATTTTTTCCTTCTACATTTTTTTTTTTTTTTTTTTTGCTTTGGCTTAATGCGTGTGTATATTTTCTCTTTAACCATAATTCCTCTATTTTCTCTTTTGTGTTTTTTTTCTAATTTCTATTTTCTTTTCATTTTTGCTTGCTGTGCGGTTTTTCTTCTGCCAAAAAAAAAAATCTCTAAAATCTCAACACTTATAGAAATAGAAATAAAAACAATAAAAAAAAATTTGTTTATGCAAATGAGCTTAAAAATAAATAAGAAAAAAAAATAAATAAAATAAGAAAAAAAAAAAAAATACATATTCATATTCATATAAAGAAGTGTTAAGAAAACAATAAGCGAGCGCAAAAAAAAAACAACAACAACAACAATAACGAAAAATTAAGAGAAGGAAGATATAAAAGAAGTTTAAGAAGCAGCAGCAATAGCAGTGTAAAACAACAGAAAGCAAAGACGAAGACGAAGAAGAAGACGAAGACAAAAAGTAAACGAAACGAAACGCGAAACGTCGCCAAGCCAACGAGATGACGATCAAGCGACAAGCGATCCAGCTAAAATAACAATACCACGACCCGACCCGAGCATAAGCATACACTGAGCGAAAAATAATTATGCAAATTATATAAAATAATTTGAAGTTTATTTTTTTTTTTGCTCAGCAAAAACAAAAAATGGGAAAAAAAATAGCAAAAATAAATACAGATTTCTTTAGCTTTGATTTTTTTTTTGTTGCTAAATTTACATTTTTTTTTTTTTTTGCTAAAGTCAAATCAATTTTTTCTCTTAATTGAAAAACAATTTTACAGATTTTTTTTAGAAAAAAATAAAATGTTTTTTTTTTTTTAGCTTAATTTTACATTTAACTTTTATTATTATTTTTTTCAGACTTTTTCGCTTAGTCCAAAAAAAATTTGTAAATTTGCAATTTGTTAAACAAAATTTTTTTCACTTTAAAAAAATTGTTAGCTTAATTTAATTTTTATTTTATTTTGTTAAAACTTCTTCGCTCAAGTCAAAAAAAAAAGGAAAAAGAAAAATTGTACAGGTTTTTTTTTGCTAAGTTTAAAAAAATGTTCAATATTTTTTTTTTTACTATAGAAAAATTGTTAGCTTTACTTACTTTTTATTTTATTTTTTTAAAAATTCTTCGCTCAATCCAAAAAAAAAAAAATTACATGTTTTTTTTTTGCTAAGTTTGGAAAAATGTTCAATATTTTTTTTTCACTATAGAAATTATTAGATTATTATTATTTTTACTATATTTTTATTATTATTTTTTTTAAAGATTTTTTTCTTTATTTACAATTAAAAAATTTTTTACAAATAATAAATAATAAGAAAAATAAAAATTTATAAAAAAATCTAAAGTTTCTATTATTTTTTATTATTATTATTATTTTTTTTATAGATTTTTTTGCTTTATTTAGAAATTTTTTTTTTTTAATTTTAATTTTCTTGCTTTTTCTTTATTTGAAATATTTTTAATTGCTGTGTAATTGACAACAACTGTCGTCGTGTGAAGAGTAAATAAATCTTTACACAGAGCGGTCATAAATATATATGTACATACATCTACAGCATCATACAGTATGTAAATAAATAAATAAATAATACACACACACATATGCATAAGTACAAATATACATACATATGTACATAGGTTTCTGTAAGCACTAAAAACAAAAAAACTTCTCTTAAATCAAAGGCAATGCAAGTAAAAGCTTTTCATAATAAAGCTTGCTGCGCAGCTTGTAAAGCGCAGTGCGCATAGAAATAGAAGAGCAGCAGCATGCGCAAATATAGGCTGCTAACATTTAAGAGCGACAAGAATTTGCAAAAGAGTTACATGTGTGTGTGAGTGTGTACACCAGTGTAATCGACAAAATCGATTGACCCAGAGAGTCAACGTGCAGGCATTGCGTTGGCGTAAGCAACGGCAAAAATGCATGCATATATGCATACATAGTATGTACAAATGTCTGTATGTATACATGTACATATGTATGCACGTATGTAAATATATGTTATTTATGTATGTACATACTTATGTACTCTGCCACAAAGTCAATAATAAAAACAAAAAACTAAGAAAAATAAAAGAATGAAAATAAGTAAAGAAATGAGAAGAAGCAAAAAAAAAATAAAAACAACACAAAAAAAAAACAATGAAAAAAACTTGAAGCCGGCTTTAGCGCAAAAAGAAAACAACAATAAAAGCAGCAACAGCAACAGCAGCAGCAGCAGCGGCGCAGGCATAGCATGCTGAAAAAGAGTCAGAAACCACAACAAACGGCGCAGCCGCGACGCGCTATATGGCAGCGCCAACAAACAGTCAAGAGTCAACAACAGTCGGCAATTGACAGTGGGGCGTAACGTAAGAGTAGGCAAGGTGAGGCGGGGGGGCATGGCGTGCCATGACGAGGCGTGTTACGTTGTGTTATGTGTGTATGGCGGCCAACGGCATGGCCCTGAGCTATGTGCGCATGAGTCATGTGTTAACGAAGAAGAAGAAGAAGAAGATGGAAGAGATCTGTATATATGTATGTATGTATGTATGTATGTATGTGTAGCGTATGCTGCGCAAACGATGCCAACGGCGGCGCCAACGGCTTTTTTTTTTGGCAGAGTGGCGCTCTCGCATTACATAAGCCGAAGTCAAAAGTCGAAACCGAAACCTCGACAGCGACAGCGACAGCAATAGCAACAGCAACAAGATCAAAGTCACAGACGAAGAGAAACGTAAAACGAAGCTTAAGCTCTGACTCTTGTCTGCGTCTGCGTTTGCGTTTTGCGCTTGCCGGCTTAAGCTTATGCTTTTGTATTGTTCTCACTCCCTCACTATAGTGCTACGCTCTCACTCTCATTCACTTAGAGCGCAAGCGCGAGCGCTCGCTCGCTTGCTTGCTCGTTTGTTCGTTTGTTCGTTCGTTTGTTCGATCGCTCTCTTGCTTTTGCTCTCACACGTAATTAAAAAGTAACGGCGCTGACAATGACAGCTGTATGCGCTCAATTAAAAAGTCATTAACAGACACACATACACATACATATACGCATGCATGCATGCACGCAAACTGCATTCATAGACAAAGAGAGCAATTTTGAGAGAGAGTGTGTGAGTGAGCGAGAGAGTGAATATGGTATTGGTCACGCATTAAGATAAAGGACTTGCAAACTACATACATATACACACACACACGCATACACTGTGATTGCTGCTGACACGCAAAGCCGTTGCCATACACACACACACACACAGACATGCACGCACACATTGTAATTAGCGTTGTGTTAGACGGCGACGTGAAAATTTTACCTGCATGCGTATTACAACTGTTGCCGTATCATAAAATGCGCCATAAAACGCTGCCTAATCCTGCTGCGCAACACGCAGCATACAGCATTCAACACTTGAGCCGGCTGCAGGCACTTAACAATCGCAGTCGCAGTCGCTGTTGCTGTCTCTGTCTCTGTTGCCGCATCAGCTGTCATGTGCAAAAGCAGCGATGGCAAACAGCTTTTATTATTATTATTATATTGCTCTTTCTACTGCTTTGGCCTTGTGTCTCTTTTGCAATGCAAGAGAATTTCCATATGCATATGCATGTGTATATGTATGTGTGTGTGTGTGTGTATGTATGACAGTGCAATGACTATAAAAATTAAATATTTAAATATTTAAAATAACAATTTCAATATTTTATTTAAATTTTTATATTTTTATTATTTATATTTTATTTTTTTTCACTATTTCAAATTTTGCACGCGTTCCTTTTTTTTGCCGCTTTTACCGCTAAGCCCACTGTACAAGCAAGTAAGAGAAAGAGAGAGAGAGAGGGAGAGAACGTACGACAGTTTTGTGAAGCTTTGCCAAAACGTCGTCGTCGTCGCTGCTGCCGTCGCCGTCATCGTCGTCCATCTTATGCTTATGCCTTTTTTTTTTTCTTGCCTTTGCCTTTGCCTTTAGCTCTGCTGCTGTCGCTGCCGCTGCTGCCACTGTCGCTGTCGTCTTTAGCGTTTGTCTTTTTTTTTTTCTTTTTTTTTTTTTGTTGCTTTATTGTTTTATTGTCAGTTTAGGGATTTGACAATTTGCTGCTGATTTTTTATGACAATCATGTATGTAAATTTTCTCTTGCCTGTCGCTGTCTCTCTCTCTCTCTCTCTCTCTCTCTTGCTCGCTCGCTTGCTGCTGTTAGTTCAACTCTTCCTCAAGGCCCCCGCATGAATATGTTCGTTAAGTTGTCTGTCTGTTTGTCTGTTTGTCGCTGTCTGTGTTTTGTATAGATCTCAGTAGTGTATCCCTCTCTCTCTCTCTTGCTTGTGTGTGTGTGTGTGTGTATGAGCGCCATTAGCTTACGAGATTTTTAAATACTTTTGGGGCATTTTTTATGCGTCCCAATGCTGTCGCCATCGCTGCTGCTACCGTCGCTGCTGCTGCTGCTGCTAAAGCCTGACGATAAAACCCTTTAAGCAGCAACTATTTTTAGTTCTGTTTTTTTTTTTTTGTTTTCCCTTTTTTTTTATTGCTGTATTTTTATGCTATGCATAAAATGTTGAGTTTATTAATTTTAAAGCGTTGACAAGTTTTACGAGCTACAACTAAAACTAGGCTAGTAGTGTGAGACGTTAACGTTGACTGCGACGACGACGACGACAACGACAGCGACGGCGACGTCAATGTTATGCAGAGGATCGGCAGCAGCCACTGAGTCAGTTTTTAGCATTGAGCGCTAAGCGAAGGGCTGTGCGTTTTGCTGTCTAATAGCAAAGGAATTTTCATGTTCTCTCTTCCGCTCTCTCTCCCGCTCTCTCTTTATCGTTTTGCATTGTGCTGCATTTAAAGCACTTAAATCACTTAATCACTGCAACTAACTTTTTGCTCAACAGCTGTTTAACATTTCTTCCTCTTCCTCTTCTTCTTTTTTTTTTGGTTTCTTTTTCTATTTAATTTGCGTTTTAATTGTTTTTCATTTGTTGTTTTTTTTTTTGAGCACTTTAAAAATTTTTTCAACTCTTTTGTTTTCCTTTTTTTTTTTTAATTATTTTGATTTTATTTTATTTTTAATTTTTTGATTGCTGCATCATTTGAGAAACTAACGAAAAACTAAAAAAAAAAAAATATTAAAAATGGCCAAAAATTGTGCGCTCTTCTCTCTACTCTTTGCGTTTCTTCTACTTCTTATTCCCTGCTTCATATGCTTCTTCTTCTTTTTCGTCTTCTTCTTCTTCTTCTACAATACATATCTGCCAAAATAAATAAAATAACAAAAACAACAGCAACAACAACAACAAAGCAAAAGCAAATCAAATGCAAAAAAAAAAAGAAAAAAGGCAAGAAAAATGCAAAAACAACGTCGCGCTGCGCCGTTTGGCAGCAAGCAGCAAAAACAAATGCAGCCTGTAGAAAGAGATAGCTAAAATAAAAGTAGCAGCAACGGCGACGGCAACGTCGACGTCAGCGAAAATATACAACGCACAAGCACACACACACACACACACACATATATGTACAGGCAAGCCAGCACATAAACGTTCTGTCGCTGTCGCCGCTGTTGGTCGCAGTATATAGACGTCGCAGCGCTGTCATGCTGCCATGCTGCGCATATGCATGTGTATATGTGTGTGCGAGAGTGCGTATGTGCTGCTTGCTGTCGCTGTCGCTGCGATGGTCGCTGCTAATGCTGCCGCTGCTGCTTTTGCTGCTGCTTTTGCTGCTGCTGCTGCTGCTGCCCAGAATATGCCGCCGCATGCACGTTCGGTCGGTCATTTGTATTTGGGAAACACAATTCCGTTCCGTCATTTGTATTTGGAACGCCGTAGCAGAAAGAAGGACACGAGCGAATAAGCGACGAAGCGTGTTGAACGGAGCGGAGCGGCTATTTTTTTTAGCTTTTAGCGCCCTTTTTTTGTTTCATTTTCTTTAAATAATAATAATAATAATACAACAACAACAACATCAAAAAAAAAAAAAAAAAAATACAAAACAAAATTTATAACAAACGGCAAAAAAAAACAAATTTTTTTGGCAACAATTTTCGGCATAAGAAAAACAAAACAAAAAATTTTCAAAAACTATTTCGGACTAACAAAAAAAAAAAAAAACGAAAATCGAAAATCGAGAAGAAAAAAAAAAAATTTAAAGTGTATAAAAAAAAAATATTCTGTATATTGTTTTTTTTTCCCTGTTTGTGTTCGTAAACAATTTTTTTTTTCTGCAACAACAACAACAAAACGAAAAGTGATCTTGGTGTAAAAAGTAAAAAAAGAAAACGAATTAAACAAAAACCAAAAAAAAAAAAGAAGCAAAAGCAACGAAATATTAAAGGAGAATTCAAAGAACACACAAAAAAAAAGCAACAACAACAACAACAACAAAAAAAAAAAACGAATTTTACCGGCGAACAGCAAAAGCAAAAGCAACAAAAAAAATTCTAAATTAACAAAGAAGAAAAAAAAAACCCAACGATACACGTAAAAGAAGTAGCAGAAGAACGCGAGCAAGAGAGAGAAGAAGAAGAAGAAGAAAAACGCAATTCAACAGTTTCTTCAAGTTCTTCTTCGTTTCGCGCTTAGTAGTTTATATATATATATATATTTTTTTTTTGTTTGTTATATGTTTATTATTCTTCAGTTGTTTTTGTGTGTTCGGTAAAGAAACAACAGCAGCAACAGCAGCAGCAGCAGCAGCAGAGGAGACGAATGATGAAGAATTGCAGAACGTAGAAAGCAGCAAAAGGCGTAGATAAAACAAAAAGTAAGCAACAAAATAAACAAACAACAAAATAAAATAAAATCAAAAGAAATGCAAAATAATAAATAAAATCAAAAGAAATGCAAAAAAAAAAATAAATAAAATCAAAAGAAATGCAAAAAAATAAAATAAATAAAATTAAAAGAAATGCAAAAAAATAAAAATACAAAAAATGCAACAAAACTGAAATTGAAACAATAATAAAACAAAAAAAGCAAAGTAAAAAAAAACACGTGACGATCATTTGATATATACATATATATTTTTTTTTTTGCATAAAAACATTGCATTTATTATTTGTATTTGTATTTTTTTTCTGCCACTGTGTCTGTGCGTGTGAATGTGAATGTGAATGTGTAAAAAGGCGCTAAAAGAACACTGTAAAATTGTGAAACGGACGACGCTGCCGCCGCCGCCGCAACAACAGCAAGAGCAGTGAGAGAGCAGCAGCAGTAGCAGCTGCATTTCATCAACACTGTTAATGCAATGTTAATTTAACAGCTGCACAAAAACTGCATATTTTCCCGCTCTCTTACACTAACACTCTCTCTCTGCCACTCTTTGCATGTGCTCTGTGTATATATATATATTTTTTTTTTGCGCGTGTATCAACAGTGTGTAAAGACAGCAGCAAAAGCAAATTTTTGCAAATATTCTTTTACTTGCTCTCTCACTCGCTGTGACGGCGACAGCGACAGCGATTGCAGCTGCAGACATTTTATTTTTTTTTTGCTTGCTTGCTTGCTTGTAAAGTGCATGCAAAGAGAGAGAGAGAGCAGCGGCTGCGACAGCAATAGCGGCGGCGAAATAAGCAGCAAAACAAAGCGCATAAATATATGTATATAACCGTTAGCTGCTTTAATGTGTATGTGTGCGTGCGTGTTTATGCTTGCATGTCTCATTTATTTTTTTTTTGTGTGTGCTTGTAATAAATAAATAAAATATTAATAATTATTATTATTTTTCCATTAAATAATTAAATTAAATTTCATTAATTAAAATTTTTGCAGTACAAAAAAAAAACAAAAACCAAATACAAATAAATAAAAACAAAAATAAATTAAAATAAATAAACGACCGGGCAAAACGCAGCCAACGAAAAAACAATAATAATAAAAAAAAAAACAAAGGAAGAGAAGCGCAACAGCAGCAGCAGCTGCAGTAGCAGCAGCAGCAGCAAAGCAACAGAAAAAAAAAATAATTAAAGAAAGCGAAAAGCAAGAGCAGCAGCAGCAGCAGCAACAGGAAGAGAAACGCAAGCCGCCATATGAGCAACAGCAGCGTGACGCCGACGCAAATAACGACGACAACGCTGACGACGTTGACAGCGAAAAAGAAGAAGAAGACGACGACGCTGCTGACGCCAAAGCCAACGCCAAAGCCAACGACGGTAAAGTTAACGTTAACGTCAAGTAGAACGACAACGATAACGACGACTTTATGTAGCGTTTTATGGCGAGCATAAAAAGTGAAATGCCGCCACTGCATGCGGCGGCAGAGGCGGCAATTGCCTCAAGTAATAGCAGCAGTAATAGCAGCATAAATAGTAGCAGCAATCATAGTAGTAGTAGTGCCACTGATATTGGTGTTGCAAGTGTCACACAAACAATAACAACAACAACAACAGCAGCAACTGCAGCAGCAGCAACAGCAGCAGCAGCAGCAGGAACGACACAAACAAGTGTTGCTGCTGCCGATGTTACATCAGCAACATCAGCAATAGAGGCAACAACAGTAGCAGCTGAATCAACAACAACAACAACAACAGCAGCAGCAACAGCAGCAACTGCAGCAGCAGCAACAAGTAGTGCAACAACAGCAGCAGCAGCAGCAACAATTGCTAATGGCAACAGCAGTGGCAGCGCACCAGCAACACCAAATGCAAATGCAAATACAAATGCAACAATTAGCGCTGCTGCCGATTCCAGTGATAATCAGCCAGGAACACCGCAACCAGCAACACAACAACAACAGCAGCAACAACAGCAGCAGCAGCAAAGTTTAATGTCAGCAGCTGAACAGCAACAGCAGCAACAGCAACAAGTGTCGGGTATAACACATCAACCATATGCAACACATCACATGTATGCAACAACAACAACAGCAGCAGCAGCACAACAACAACAACAGCAGCAACAGCAACAACAACAACAACAACAACTTTATGGCAGCATTTATGGCAGCAACGAAATGCAACAACAGCAGCAACAGCCACAATATGCTAGCAGCTATATTAATAGCTATGAGCAATTTTATCAGCAACAACAGCAGCAACAACAGCAACAACAAAATGTTGCTGGTGGGAATGATTATGGAAATTCATATGCTGATTATAGTAAAATATCAGCGGGTGTACGTTATCATCCATATTTACAGCAGCCAACATCAATATTGCCAGTATCAACAACAACAGCAGCAGGAGCAGCATCGGCAGGAGCAGCAGGGACACCAACAGCAACAACTGATGAAATAGCAACAACAGTAACAGCATCAACAGTTAGTACAACAGCAACAGCAATGAGTCCACGTATTGTTAGCAGCAGCAGTCCAACATCAACATCATCACATTTACAACAGACACCAAATTCACCAACAACTATTGCTGCTGCTGGTGTTGCTGCTGGTGTTGCATGTAATAAATTGCAATGTAAAAAATGTGGCATAATGACAACAAATGAAAATGAATTGCAAGAACATATTGCAAATGTACATGGTGAATCACCATATGGTAGCAGCGGTTATGCTAGTTCGCCATATATAAAAGAAGAGATGACAACACCAACAGCAGCTGTTGCAGCTGTTGCAGCAGCAGCAGCAGCGGCAGCAAGTGGTGAATTATTAGATTTAGATTCACAAAAAATGGTTTATCATCAGCAAATGTTGCAACAACAGCAGCAGCAACAGCAGCAACATCATATGCAACAGCAACAGCAGCAACATCATATGCAGCAACATCAGCAACATCATATGCAGCAACATCAGCAACATCAACAACATCATATGCAACATATGCAACATCAACAACAACAGCAACATCATTTGCATCATCAACAACAACAGCAGCAACATCATATGCAACATCAGCAACATGATGCTATTATTGCAGCACATTTACCACTTGCTGCCATGCCACCAGATCCTTTGCATTCTATGCAATCAATGCAACAACGTGCATTACATAGCTGGGAACAACAGCAGCAACAACAGCAACAGCAGCAACCAACAAGCGATGGTTTACCGTTAGCTGCATATCATATGCAACAAACAACATTATTGCCACTTGTTGATAAATCATCACCACATCATTATCATCATTATCATTCGCCAAAGCAATCATCATTATCGCCATATCATCAGACAACAACAACAGGAACAGCAGCAACAGCAGCAATGATTAAATCTGAATATGCTGCTGATTCACAGCAACATTATGTTGATAAATCATTTGATCCTACAGTCAATGATGTTACAGCAGCAACAACAGCAGCAGCAGCAGCTGCTGCAGCAGCACAACATCAATTGGCAACAAGTCCAGCTGAATTTCCAACAACAACAACAACAAATGATGGCAATACAACAACAGTCGGAGCAGCAGCAACAACAACATATCGAGGATTTGAACCGCCAACATCAAGCTCAGTATTGCCAGCAAATAGTTTAACAGCAAAAGCAGCAACATGGAAATCAAATGAAGCACGACGACCAAAAACTTATAATTGTACAGCATGCAACAAATGGTTTACAAGCTCCGGACATTTGAAGCGTCATTATAATACAACATTGCATAAAAATGCTGTTAAATCTAGCGGACAACCAGATCCAGCAACATTACCAATATCGGCACATCATCATCCGACACGTGATCCGGTAACAAAAACAAGTCGTCGTGGTAATGGTGCTGCACAAGCTGCCGCCGCCGCCGCAGCAGCAGCAGCAGCAGCAGCAGCAACAGCTGTGCAACAACAGCAACAGCAGCAACAACAAGAATTATCACATGAATCGCCACGTAGTCCAACATCAGATTATGTGCAACATTATGCAACAACAACATCGCCAACATCAGCTGCAGCAGCAGCAGCAGCAGCACATCAGCAACATCATTTAAATGGCGTTTATGCTGGCAGCAATGGTCATCATTATCATCATCATCAGCATGGCTACAATATGCAACAGCAACAAGTGCAATCGACGACAAACGCTTCACCACAGCACGCTAACAACAACAACAACAACAACAGCAGCAGCAGCAGCAGTAATAACAGCAGCAGCAGCCTTAACAATAACAACAACAACAACAACAACAATTCCGTATTAAACGGTCACCCAAACGGGCTAGCAGGTCCCTCCGCCCCCAACAACAACAACAACATCAACAACAACAACATGCCGTCCTCCCAAATGAGGGGCCTGCTGAACAACAACAACAACAACAACACAACAACAACAACATCATCAACAACAACAACAACAATATGCAACATAACAACAACAACATCAACAGCCACAGCCAACAGCAACATAACAACAACAACAACAACATCAACAGCAGCAGCAGCAACAACAGCAACAACAGCAGCAGCAGCATCAACAGTCATAACTATAAAGAGCGAACTATTGGAGGACAGCAACAACAACAACAGCAACAGCAACTTAGCAATGGAACAACATCAGCAACAGCAATTGAAACAGGAGCAACAGCAGGAGGAGGAGGACGCATTACTGGCGCATCACCAATATCTGCGTCAATATCACAACAGCAACAGCAACTCGCCCCTTACTATTTGCCCACCAACGTTGCAGCTTTATCAGCAACAATTGCTGGTGGATCAACAGCAGCAGCAGCAGCTCTTGCTGGTGGAGCAACAACAACAACAATCGGAACAGGACCTGGATCACCAGCAACAGCAGCTGCTGCAGCTGCAGCCGCTGCCGCAGCACTTGCAATCCCTACACCAACAGCAGCAGCAGCAGCAGCAATTGTTGCTGGTGCAACAGCAACAAATGGAAATGTTGCAACAACAACAACAACAGGAGGAGCAGGAGGAACAACAGGAGCAACAGGACCAGGAACAGGAACAGGAGGAAC
Source organism: Zaprionus obscuricornis (assembly GCA_037044475.1). NCBI lineage: Eukaryota > Metazoa > Arthropoda > Insecta > Diptera > Drosophilidae > Zaprionus > Zaprionus obscuricornis. The sequence continues at coordinate 26,116 of JBAMBR010003966.1, forward strand.
AACAACACCTTCAGCAGCTGCAGCAGCAGCAGCAGCAGCCGCTGCCGCCGCCGCAGCAGCAGCAGCAACAGGAGCAAGCAATGGATTTCTCACGCATCCATCAGCAGCTGTTGCCGCCGCCGCCTATGGCAGCGCTGCTGCCGCCGCCGCCTATGGTAATGGATTACAACATGCAGCAGCTGGCTTTGGATATGCAGCACAACAATATGCTGCAACAGTGCAACACCATCAGCAACAGCAACATGCTGCAGCAGCAGCAGCAGCCGGTTATTATCACCACCACCACGCCCACGCCCATGCCCATGCCCATGCCCACCACGCCCACGCCCACGCCCATGCCCATGCCCATGTCCACGCCCATGCCCATGCTCATGCCCATGCCGCCCATCATCACGTCGCCGCGCATGCACACGCCGCCCATGCACATGCAGCACATGTCCATCATGCAGCCGCAGCAGCAGCAGCAGCAACAGCAGCAGCAGCAGCAACAACACCACATACACATCATACAACAGCAGCAACAGCAGCAGCAGCAGCAGCAATTGCACCACCACCACCCCCAACAGCAGCAGCAGCAGCAGCAGCAGCACAGCCAACTATCACCGCTGGCGCCGCCACACACGCCATCACCCACGCCCATCATACACAACACCACGCCCAGCAGCAGCAACAGCAGCAGCAACAGCAATCACATACACACCACGCCCTCCACCCCCATCAGCAACAGTATGGACATGGAACAACAACAGCAACAACAGCCGCAACAGCAGCAGCAGCAGCTGCAGCAGCTGCACACTATGCAAACACTGTTGCCACTCCAACAACATTATCTGGAACAGCAGCAATTATCGCCCCAACAACTATTGTTGGCGGCATCATCAACAACAGCAACGGCGGCAACATCAGTAACAGTAACGGCGGACAGCAGCAGCAGCACCAACAGCAGCAGCAATATAATCAATACGGGCAGCAACTCACCAGTGCCGCACATCAGCAACAACAACAACAACAGCAACAGCAGCAGCAACATCTCCAACAGCAACATCAGCAGCACCAGCAACAACAACAACAACATCAGCAGCACCAGCACCAACAACAGCAGCAGCATCATCTCCAACAGCAACATTTGCAACAACAGCAACAGCAGCAACACCAGCAGCAGCACCAGCAACATCAGCAACATCAGCAACACCCTGCAATGCTATCAGCAACTACAGCCGGCTCTGGTGGAGCACACAATGAATTATCACACTATTATTGGTAATAGTGCTGCTGCAGCATATGGCACAGCAGCAGCAGCAGCAGCAGCAGCAACAAATGGACATGGACAACAATTGTTGCAATTATTTGCACCACTTGCAACATATGCACCAATGTCACCATATACTGTGGCAGCACAACGTTCACCACAGGAAGGTGATTTACCGCCGGTGCATACATTGACAACAGCATTGCATGCACAGCAAGAGGCACAACAGCAACAACAGCAGCAACAACAGCAACAACAGCAACAGCAGCAACATGCAACATTAACATTGCTGGCAACGCCAACAGCATATTCACCCACTGTGAGTAGTTCAAGAGCAACGCCACAATTAGATTTAGAGATGGCAACATTAATGGCACAGCAACAGCAGCAACATGAATATGAATTGGAGCAACAATATCAATTGCAACAACAACAGCAACAACTTGAATTGCAGCAATTAGAGCTGCAACAACAACAGCAGCAACAAGAGCAAAAAACAATTGTTGCTGTATTGCCAAAGAAGCGACGCAATGCTGCAACAACAGCAGCAGCAACAACAACAACAACAACAGCAACAGCAACACAATCTGCTAGCAAAAGACGTCGCTATAATAGCAACACAAGCAGCAGCAGTAATAACAACAACAACAACAGTAACATTGGTTCAACATCACCACATTCAACAACATTGCCATCGGGACGCATTAAATGCTTAGAATGTGATAAAGAATTTACTAAAAATTGTTATTTAACACAACATAATAAGAGCTTCCATTCGGGTGAGTATCCATATCGTTGCCAAAAATGTGGTAAACGTTTTCAATGTGAGAATATTTATACAACACATTTGGCCAGACATCGTACACAAGATAAACCGCATAAATGTGATTTATGCCCAAAACAATTTCATCATAAAACTGATTTAAGGCGACATGTTGAAGCGATACATACGGGCTTAAAGCAACATATGTGCGATATATGTGAGAAAGGTTTTTGTCGCAAAGATCATTTGCGTAAACATCTTGAAACGCATAATCGTCCGCGTGTTGTTGGTAAAAAGACAGCAGCAGCTGTTGCAGCAGCAGCAGCAGCAGCAGCACAAGCAGCAGCGGCAGCACAAGCAGCAGCAGCACAAGCAGCAACAACAGCAGCCGCTGCTGTTAGTCAAACTCAAAGACAAGTAGCAAGAGTAACAGCAGCAACAGCAGCAGCAACACCAGTAGCAGCAACAGCAGCAACAACAAGAGCAACATTAGCAACCGCAGCAGCAACAACAACAAGAAGACATTTAACAATTGCTGCTGCTGCTGCTGCTGCTGCATTAAAACATGATACTGTTGCTGCTGATGATGATAGTTTAATCGATGATGATGATGATGTTGATGCAGATGCAGATGCTGATGCTGTTGATGATATTGATGATGAACTTGATGATGATGATATTGATGATGATGATGATATTGATGATGAGCTTATTGCTGCTGCTAATGAACAACAACAGCAGCAACAACAACAGCAACATCAACAACATCAACAACAACAGCAACATCAACATCAACAGCAACAATTGTTGCTTAGCACTGAGCATCATTTAATAAAAAATGAATTTATTGAAATAAAACATGAATATGAAGAAGAATTTCCCGATGAATATCATATGATTGAAAGAAAAATAGAAATGTATTAAAATTCAAAGCAGGGGCGGCAGGGGAAGTGAACTGTGTCTTATTGTAGTGTCAATAGTGGAAGGGGGGGGGGGGGAGGGGCAGCTCAGATCAGAGGGCGGGCGAGTTTAAGCGCTGCATTTACTTTGTGCATCTGCTCATAAATTGTCTTCAATTATTTATGCTGCTTTTGTCACTTACTTTTTACATTACAATTCAGCTACAAAAAAAAAAAAAAAAAAAAAAATCCACAAAAATCTTTAGTTAATTTTTGTGTAGTTTTTTTTTTTTTTAAATTTTATTATTTTTATATTTTTTTTTTAATTCTACTTTTTTTTTTATTATTTTTGTGCTTAAAACGCATTTTTATTGCGCTAAATAATAATAATAAAAAAAATATTTAGCAAATAAATTTTATTGTTTTAAATTTTCTAGATTTTATTTTATATTTAAATTTTTTTAATTTTTGTAAATTTTTTTTTTAATAATATTTTTTTTTGTAATTTTTTTCTGTCATTTTTTTAAATATTTTTTTTTGTAATTTTTTTCTGTCATTTCTTTTTGTAATTGTTTTTATATTTTTTTTGTAATTTTTTTAAATTTTTTTTGTAATTTTTTTAAAATTTTTTTTTGTAATTTTTTAAAATTTTTTTTTTTTTTTTTTTTTTAAATTATTAAAAACAAAAGCATTTAAAATTGAAGACATATTGCAGTGCGCGCAGTGCAGTGGCGCAAAAAAAAAAACAGGCAGACACAGGGCGATTACTGGGTAGCATTGGGGGGGGGGGGAAAAGGGTAACAAAAAAATAAAAATAAAATAAATAAAATAAAAAATAATGTGCTGTAATTTAAAAAAAAAAAAAAAACAAACACAAATGTTTATTATTGCCATAATTAATTAATTTAAATTTATACAAAAAAAAAAAAAAAAAAATCATACATTTTTTTTTTTGTTTAAATCTTTTAAAATAATTATTATTAATTATTATAATTAATTATTATTATTATTATTTTTGTCGCAAATTCCTAATTGTTGTAGCAGCAAATGTTTTTTTTTTTTGTTTAATGAAATTAAATGTAATTATTGTGTAATTAATTATTAAAATATATTTGTATTAATTATTATTAATTATTATTAATTATAATTATAATTATTATTGTATTATTAATTTGTATAATCTATAAAATATGAAAAAAAAACAATTTTTTTTGCTAGTATTAAAAAATAAATATATCTATTTTTTTTTTTTTTTTTAATTTTTTAAGCGCCACGTTTACCTCAAATTCACAAAAGAAAAAGAAAGAAAACGCTTAAAAGACAAATGAAAAACGAAAACACCAAGAAAATATATAAAAGAAAAAAGAAAAGAAAAGACACAACACACACAACACAACAAAGACACACACACACACACACATAGACAGACACAAATACAAGACAAAAAAAAAGAAATTGTTTTATTATGTTTATAAATAACAAATTATTGCTTGTTGTCGTTGTTGTTGTTGTTGTCGTTTTTTTTTTATAGTATGCCATATAAATAATATATAATATAGATAACGCAATGCCAACAGATATTGATATATATATATATACACCATATATCTCTATATACATATAGAAAGAAAGAGATAAAGAGAGAGAGAGACAGAGAGAAGGAGAAGCAGAAGAAGAATTACAAAAGCCAAATTGTCAACAGCAAAAAAACAAATGAAAATAAAAATAAAAAATAAAAGCAAACAAAAACGCAAAATCAGGGATATTTTACAATTAAACAAATATATATATATATATATATATATATATTTATATTTATAATTTTTTTTTTTTTAATATATTATTTATTATTAATTAAAATATTTTTTTTAATTTATAAAAAAAAAAAATAAAAACGTTGCACTGTAAGCAAAAACTATATAAATATAATTATAATTATAATTATTAATTATAATAATAATAAAAACAACAAATTTAAATACACAAATTATTAATATTATTTTTTTTTTATATATATAATTTTCTTATATTTAGTTTTTCTTCTTTTTTTTTTTATTATTATTACTATATTTTTTTTTTCTTTACTTTAAATTTTTTATTTTTTTTTTTCATTTTTTAAACACTTTTAAATACTCAAAATCAAGAAAAAAAAAATTGAATTATTATTATTATTTTTTTTTTTTTTTTGATTTAAAAAAAAAATGATAATTCCTTAAATTGATATATATATAATTTCTATGTAATTAGCGCAACAAATTTTCAACAAAAAAAAAAAAAAGAAAAGAAAATGAGAAGAAAAACAAAAACTTTACGACGACGAAAAAAAAAAATGCAAAAAAAATAAATTATTGAAAATATTTCAAAACCAAAAAAAAAACAAAATATTTTTTTTATTATTTCATATTTTTGATAGTTTTTTTTTTTATTTCAGCTTTTAATTTTTTTTAGCATTTTATTTTTTTCAGCATTTTTTTTTTTGATTATTATTTTTATTTTTTTTTCAAGCATTTTGTGTAGAAATTCTGTTGCAGAGTTTTAGATTTTTAGATGGCGAAAAATGTGACGAATGATGTGATTATATATATATATAAAATATATATAAATAAAATAAAATATACAGTCGAGTCTCGATAATTCGAAATGGCACTGGATCATATTTTTTTTTTACGAATTATGCAGTATTTCGAATTATTTTCAAATTATTTATTGAATTTCTTTTCAAGGGAACAGAAATGTTTACGATGTTTATTTTAAATAAAAATGAGCAGTAAAAATTGGAAAAATTAAAAAAAAAAACAAAACAAAATATTGTAGTAGAAATAGTAAAAAAAAAATTGCCGTAGATGTAATTTTTATTTTTTTTTGTTATTATTATTATTTTTATTTTTTTTTTTCAAGCATTTTGTGTAGAAATTCTGTTGCAGAGTTTTAGATGGCGAAAAATGTGACGAAAGATGTGATTATATATATATATATATATATATATTTTATTTTTTTTTTCTTTAGCTGCTGCTGCTTCTAGTTAATTTTTATTTTTTTTTATTATTATTATTAAAATTTATAAAAAAAAAATTATTATAGAAATATTGAAAAATTTCAAATAAAATGAGCAGTAAAAATTGGAAAATTAAAAAAAAAAAACAATATATTGTAATAGAAATAGTAAAAAAAAATTTTTATTTTTTTTATTATTATTATTATTTTTAATTTTTTTTTCAAGTATTTTGTGTAGAAATTTTGTTGCAGAGTTTTAGATTTTTAGATGGCGAAAAATGTGATTATATATATATATATAAAATATTTTATATATATATATATAAAATATATATAAATAAAATAAAATATATATATATATTTTATTTTATTTTATTTTCTTTAGCTGCTGCTGCATTTAGTTAATTTTTATTTTTTTTATTATTATTATTTTTATTTTTTTTTCAAGCATTTTGTGTAGAAATTCTGTTGCTGAGTTTTAGATTTTCAACATTAGTTAATTTTTATTTTTTTTTATTATTATTATTAAAATTTATAAAAAAAAAATTATTATAGAAATATTGAAAAATTTCAAATAAAATGAGCAGTAAAAATTGGAAAATTTAAAAAAAAAAAAAGCAAAATATTGTAATAGAAATAGTAAAAAAAATTTTTATTTTTTTTATTATTATTATTATTTTTATTTTTTTTTCAAGCATTTTGTGTAGAAATTCTGTTGCTGAGTTTTAGATTTTCAACATTAATATGGCTAAAGATATATATATATATATATATATACATATATATTTTATATTTTTTTCTTTAGCTGCTGCTGCTTCTAGTTAATTTTTATTTTTTTTTATTTATTTTTTTTTTTATTTATTTTTTTTTCTTATTTTTAATTATTTTTGTTGAAAATGTTTTCAACTCTTGAGTTTTTTTTTTACTTGTTGTTGTTGTTGTTGTTGCTGTTAGTTCCAGCGAAATTACGTGCGTGTGTTTAAATAATATTTTTCTGTTGTTGGTTTTTTTTTTTATATTTTTTTTTCTTACTGCCGTCGACAGCGACGTCAACGACAACGACAACAGCAACGCTTCGCATTTTCGTGCTGTTTTTTTTTTTTTGGTTTTTTTTGAAGAAGTAGAGGCAGAAGAAAAGAAAAAAAAAAGCAGAAGGCAAAAACAAAAATTATATATACTAGAGTTATACATATAGCATATACAGGGAGACAGGCAGACCGACAGACAGACAGACAGACAGAGAGACATTGCATAGCAGCATAATATTTTGCGGCTTCGACAGGATATATTGTGGCAAGAATGCGGCAGCAGTGCAGCAGCTTTAGCCTAGAAATTTTTGGCCAGCCATAAGCTAGTTTTTGACTATATGCAAAATTATATATATGTATGAAGAATATATAGATATATATATATATATATATTGTGCTGTCAATATGCCAAGTATACTTCCATACTATATGCGTCTGCGTCTGTGTGTAGCTGTATCTGTATCTGTAAATGTATCTGTATCTTTTGTGTTTTCTGTATCTGGCAAATGCCAAAAAGACAACATAACACGCACACATGTTGCCCTACGCTGGCGCAAAAGGAATACAACAACAACAACAGCAACAGCAGCAGCAGCAGCAGTAAATAGCCAAAAAGAACAACATGAGGCAAGGTTTCTCAGAGCAGCGAATGAGACAAAGCACATGCAGAGAGTGAGAGAGAGAGAGAGAGAGAGAGAGAGAGAGAGAGAGAAAACGAAACGAAATGAAATGAAATGTGAATTTTGTGTGTGGCACAACAGTGTGCTGCGCATAGTGTATCTTCAAGATACGCAAACGCAAAGGCAAATAACCAAAAAAAAAAAAAAACAAGAAGAAGAAGAAGAAGAACAGCCAAAAGAAACCAAAGGCAATGGCAATGGCAACGGCAGACAAAAGTTGTAGTTGCGCGCCTGCGCAGCGACAGCAAACTGACGCAGCAGCAGCAGCAGCAGCAGCAGCAGCAGCGACAGCGACAGCAGCAGCAGCAGCAGTAACTCTCTGTCTCTCTCTCGCTCTGTGTGTGTGTGTGTGTGTGTGACTCTATAGCTATGTCATCATAACATACAAAAATTTCATTGTCTTTGTGTCGTTTCTTACACTGTACAAAAAATATTAATTCTACACAATTTACAATGTTACTATGAAAAAAAAAAAATAAAAATAAAAATAGTAGTAACATTATTTTTACTACTATTATTTTTAATAAATTTTTGCTATTCATCTTACAATTTCTACTACAACTTCTACTACTATTTCAACTTCTAAGCATTTTTTCAACTTCTACTACTATTTTTTTTAGTACTTCTACAAATATTACTAGTCTTTTTTTTTATACTTTTACTACTCTTCCTTCAATTTCTGCTACTATTTTTACTTTTAACAATTTTTCAGCTTCTACTACTTCTATTACTATTATTTTATATACGTTTACTACTATTCTTCCAACTTCTACTACTATTTTTTACTACTTCTTTCACTAATATTAATATTATTTATTTATACTTTTACTAATCTTCCTCCAATTTCTGCTACTATTTTGACTTCTATCAATTTTCCAGTTTCTATTCAAATTTTTCCAACTTCTACTACTATTTTTTACTATTTCTACTACTATTATTACTACTTCTTACTATTATTTTTTTATATTTTTACTACTGTTCCTTCAATTTCTGCTACTATTTTTATTTTTAACAATTTTCCAGCTTCTACTACTTCTATTACTATTATTTTGTATACCTTTACTACTATTCTTCCAACTTCTACTACTATTTTTTCCAATTTCTACTACTATTTTTTACTACTTCTACTTTTACTACTATTTTTTTTATAACTTTATTACTCTTCCTTCAATTTTTGCTACCATTTTTTTTACTTCTAACAATTTTCCAGCTTCTACTACTATTTTTTACTACTTCTTCCACAAATATTACTATTATTTTTTTTTATACTTTTACTACTCTTTCTCTAATATCTGCTACTATTTTTACTTTTAACAATTTTCCAACATCTACTACTATTACTACTACTACTTCTACTACTATTATTTTGTATAATTTTACAACTCTTCCTCCAATTTCTGCTACTATTTTTACTACTTTATTATTATTACTTCTACTTCTACAATTACTATTAATATTTTTTATACCTTTACTACGTTTCTTTCAATTTCTGCTACTATTTTTTTTTTCACATCTAACAATTTTACAACTTCTACTACTATTTTTACTACTTCTATCACTAATATTACTATTATTTTTTTATACTTTTACTAATCTTCCTTCAATTTCTGTTAATATTTGGACTTCTAACAATTTTCCAGTTTCTATTACAATTTTTCCAATTTTTACTACTATTTTTTTTTATACCTTTAATACTCTTTCTTTAATTTCTGCTACTATTTTTACTTTTAACAATTTTCCAACTTCTACTACTATTTTTACTACTTCTTCTACTACTATTTTTACTCCTTCTACTCCTACTATTATTTTGTATAACTTTCTTACTCTTCCTTCAATTTCTGCTACCATTTTTTTTTTTTTTACTTCTAATGAATTTTCCAACTTCTCGTATTACAATTTTTACTACTTCTACAACGTCAATTATAAATTTACTTAGCTTTTATTATTTATATTTTTTTTGTAGTTCTACTACAGTTTTTCTTCCAACTTCCAATTTTTACTACTACGCTTTCGTCCGAAATTCTACGACCTTATTCTTCCAATATTTATTTGTTTTTTTTAAATACTTTCGAACAACTTCCATTGGTAATTTTTTATTTTCGACTTTTTCTTTGCGACGAGCTTCGAGAACAATTTTTCAAGATCTTTTCCAACATCTATGGCAAATTTTTTTTTACTATTTCTACTACAATATTTTGATTTTTTTTTAAATTTTTCAATTTCTACTGCTCATTTTTATTTTAAATTTTTTTTTCATATTTTTATTTTCAATATTTCTACAATAATTTTTTTTTTATAATTTCATATTTTTGTTTTTCCATCTTCTATTTTTTCAATTTCTACTGTTAATTTTTTTTTTTAATTTTCCAATTTCTACTGCTAATTTTTTTTTGTTTAAATTTTTTTTCATATTTTTATTTTCAATATTTTTACAATATTTTTTTTTTATAATTTTTTTGTTTTTCCATCTTCAATTTTTCAATTTCTACTGTTAATTTTTTTTTTATTTTTTTTTTCATATTTTTATTTTCAATATTTTTACAATATTTTTTTATAATTTTTATTTTATATTTTTGTTTTTCCATCTTCTATTTTTTTTAAATTTCTACTACTATTATTTTACTACATTTTTTGCTGATTACTGACTACTACTATTTCTATCACTTATCTGCTACTATTTCTATTACATTTACTACAATTTCTTTTACTGCTTTTGCTGTTCATCTTTCTACTACTATTTTTTTTTTCTTAAAATTATTCTGTTATCATTTCTATTTTGTTTACTACGTTTTCTACTACTATTTCAGTTACAATATCTACATTGATTTTTTAACTACTTTTTCTACTACTTTTTTCCAGTATTTTTTTTCTATTACTTTTTCTACGACCATTTGTGTTTATTTTTTCCCTACTACCTTTTCTATTTCTACTACTCTTTCCACTACACATTCTGCTACTCTTTTTACTAGTTTACCCAAAATCTATTCCATTTATTTTCTACTACTTTTTTTTTATTACTTTACTCTTTTCACTACTTTTCTATTAATCTTTCTACTACTATTTTTGAAATTTATTTTTTCTATTGCTTTTCCTGCTACTATTTTCTATACTATTTCTACTACTCTTTCGTCTATTTTTTCTTCTACTCTACCCACTACTTTTTCTACTACGTTTTTTTATTACTATTTTTTTTTACTTATTTTTATATTCTCCTGCTACTCTTCCGCAACTTTTTCTACTACTCTTTCTACTACTTTTTCTACTACTCTTTCTACTACTTTTTCTACTACGTTTTCCTACTACTCTATCTACTACTTTTTCTACTACTTTTTCTTACTACTGCTTCTACTACTTTTTCTTACTACTCTTTCTACTACTCTTTCTACTACTATTTCTACTACTTTTTCTACTACTTTTTCTACTACTTTTTCTTACTACTCTTTCTACTTCTATTTCTACTACTTTTTCTACTACTTTTTCTACTACTTTTTCTTACTACTCTTTCTACTACTCTTTCTACTACTATTTCTACTACTTTTTCTACTACTTTTTCTTACTACTCTTTCTACTACTCTTTCTACTACTCTTTCTACTACTATTTCTACTACTTTTTCTACTACTATTTCTACTACTTTTTCTTACTACTCTTTCTACTACTCTTTCTACTACTTTTTCTACTACTCTTTCTACTACTATTTCTTACTACTCTTTCTACTACTTTTTCTACTACTATTTCTACTACTTTTTCTTACTACTCTTTCTACTACTCTTTCTACTCCCCTTTTTAGTACTCTTTCTACTACTTTTTCTACTACTCTTTCTACTACTCTTTCTACTACTATTTCTTACCACTTTTTCTACTACTTTTTCTACTACTTTTTCTACTACTATTTCTACTACTTTTTCTTAGTAGTACTACACTTTCTACTAAACTTTTGTACAGATCTACAGATATTTTATAGCACGCAAAATCCTTGATCACATTTCTCTGCTGATTTTGTTGCCTTTAGAAAAAATGTTCTTCTCGAAAATTTTCGTTAAGTGTAGCTGCTGCTGTATGCTGTATGCTTTAGGCTTTAGGCTGTAGACTGTAGACTGTAGCTGTATCTGTGAATTTCTACTTGCTGCTGTTGCTGCTGTTGCTGGCGCTGCTTCTGCCCTTTGATTGCTATTGTTGTTGTTGTTGTTGCCGCAGCGTTTGTTCTTCTTGCTGTGCGTTTTTTTTTTTTGTTGTTTTTTTTTTCAGTCTTTGCGCGGTTTTGTTTGTTGAACATAAAACTGGTTTCCTGTACATATGCTCGCTCATCGAGGCAAACCAGCAACAGCAGCAGCAACAACAGCAACAACAGCAATAGCAGCAGCAGCAATAGCAACCATCTGTAATTTTAATTTTTCGGCAAGGCAGAGATTTCGATCGACGACGACGACGACGACGGCAACGGCAACGGCAACGACGACGAAGACGACGTCGCTGCCCAGGTAGAAATTATATGTTTTACCTTTTGTGTATTGTTTGCCGTGTCGCACTGTCTGTCTGTCTGTCTGTCTCTCTGTGTGTGTGTGTGTGTTTCTACTGTCTTCAAGCTATCTGCCAGATACAGCAACACACATGCAGACAGACAGACAGACAGGCAGAGATAGAGAGTGAGAAAGAGAGGAAGACTTCTTTCTACAGTTTTTGCTCTCTGTGTCTCAGTGTGTGTGTGTGTCTCTGTCTCTGTGTGTGTGTGTATTGAAAAATCCTTGCTGCCTTGTTACCTTTGCTTCTTTTTTTTTATGGTTTTATTCTCTTGTTCTTTCATTGTCGTCGTCTTCTACTGCCGTCGTCGTCGTCATCGCTGTTGCTGCTGCTGCTGTTGCTTACCATGATTCATAGTATATGCTATAGCTGTTATATATCTTTATGTATATATATACAAATATATATATATATATGTGTGTGTGTGTGTGTGTGTCTGCCACTGCTCCTTGCAACACACACAGACACAAAACTAGCTTGAAGAATTTTTTTATATATATTTATTTATTTCACAATTTCATTTTGTTCGTTTCATTTTTCAAGTCATACAATAGTCATCGTCATCGTTCGACTGTCATGATAATACATAGATATATATATACTATATATACTATATATATCTGTGATATATATATGTATATACATATATGATAGCTGTAAATGTTTCTCTCTCTCTCTCTGTCTCTCGCTTTATGTGCAAATATCTGTGCAAATATCTGTGGCATACATTCTCAAATAGTGCGCAAAACAATCATCACAAGGCTTTCAATGCTCATCTGTTTCTTCTTTTGCTTCTTTTACTTCTTTTGCTTTTCATTCTTTTTCTAGAATTTTTTTACTACTGCTTCTGCTTTTGCTTCTACTTCTGCTTCTGCTTCTACTTCTGCTTTTGCTTCTTTTACTGCTCCTTTTTTTTATTTTATTTTATTATTTTTATTTGCCGCTGCTGCTGTTGCTGCTTGTTATAATAAATTTGCTGCAATTGTATTTTATTTTTTTTTTATTATTTTATTTATTTTTTTTATTTTATTTTTATTTTATTTATTTTTTTTTATTTTATTTATTTTTTTTATTTTATTTTATTTTTTTTTATTTTATTTTGTTTTTTTTATTATTATTTTATTTATTTTTTTTTTTATTTTTATTTTTTTATTTTTATTTTATTTTTTTTATATTTTTTTTTTTATTTTTTTTATTTATTTTTTTTTTTTTGTGCTGGCAGCAGCTTCAATTTCCAGTTTCAAGTTTCCAAATTCCAGTAGTTCAAATTAATGTTGCTGTTGCTGCTGCTGTTGCTCCTGCTGCTGCTGCTGCTGCTGTTGCTCCTGCTGCTGCTCTTGCTGCTGCTGCTGCTGCTGCTGCTCTTGCTGCTGCTCCTGCTGTAGCTGCTGCTGCTGCTCTTGCTGCTGCTGTTGCTACTCTTCCTCCTGCTGCTGCATGATCTTCATCTGCTTTTTGATGATCTTTCAATCTTTTCTTTTGGCAATAGCAGCAACAGCTGATGCTTCAATAAACAATTGCTTTAAAAATTTAGGCATAGAATTTACTTCTAGCTTTTCTATATAAAAAAAAAACAAAATTCATAACGTTGCGCAGCATTTTGTGCAAGTGCATAAAAAGAAAATCATTGTTCAAAAAAAAATCATTTGCATTTTTTTTTGATTTTTTTTTTTTATTATATTTTATATTTTTGAAAGTACAGAAATTTTTCTCACATTCATTGCTTTAGGCATCGCTGCATTATTTATATATATTTTTTTTTCTCTCCCTGCTGCTGCTGCTGCTGTTGCTTCTTTTGCTTATTTTCACAGCATCCTTGGAATTTACCTTCCCCTTAGATAATTATATATGTATATAACTGTCTTTGGCTTGTTGTAGCGTTAACAGCGCGTAGAATAAGCAATAGCGACAGTTAACGTTCAAGTGTGACAAAGCAGGAGAGTGAGAGAGAGCGAAAGAGAGAGAGTGAGAGAGAGTGAGAGAGTGCTAGCGAGCTGTTACTTAATGTTATATATATAGAAAAATAATATATCCCTTTTTTTTTTTTCATTTCACATGACAGTTGATTGACTGACTGTTCGTTGATTAACCCCATGTTGCCCTGCATATTATTTGTAAAATTAGCTAAAAAAAAAACAGAAAATGCTTGTCGAAAAATTAGCATGTGAAATATATTTGTATTTTTTTTTTTTTGCGCTCAATTAAATCTCAGTCACAGGCCTATGACACTTCTCCAAACTTTTACCTTCAATCTCCAAAACTCCAAAAATTTACAAATCTATAAATGAAGCTTACTCTTTGCCACACACAAACAGACAGACAGACACAGAGACACAGAGATACAGAGCTGACAACTAACACAAAAACTCAATCAAAAATTTAGCTAAAATTCCGCCACAAAAACTCAAACGCAACCCTCTTCCCATATGCCATTAGGCAAAAATCTTCCGTCAAAAAAAAAAAACCTGTAACAAAAATTTTCCAGCGAAAATTTTCTGTCTCTTAATTTTCTTCTTTTGACTTTGTTTTTTTTTTTCATTTTAGATTCTCGGTTTCGTTTTTTTTTTTTTTGTTTTAATTACCAAAAGATTTGACAGCATCCTGATGCATAGATTTTTGTCTTGTTCGTCTATTAAATGTGAGATACAGATACACACGCTAGAGCTAGAGCTAGAGATAGAGCAAGAGATAGACGGAGAGGGAGTGTTAAAGGTAGAGAAAAAGAGACATACAAATGCTTCTTAACCTTTTTTTATTGAGGTTGGGCAACAAAAAAAAACAAAAAAAAAATAACAACCCCTGAAAATAACGTTAGATATTATATATACAACTATTTTCTTCTTCTTCTTCTTCTGCTTCTTCTTCATCATCATCATTATTCCTTTCTTTCTTTCCTTTCTCAAATGCTCAAAAGAAATTGAAGTGAAAAATGAAAAAAAAAAGTAAAATAAAAATAAAAGCAATGAATTCTGAACAATAATAATAAGCATCAAAATAGAGTATGCTGCTGCTGCTGCTGCGGCTGCTTACTGCTGCTGCTGCATCATCATCATTCTCAGCAATAACAAGAACAACAACAACAACAGCAGTAACAACAACAGAAACAATCGCCATCATTTTGAGTTTTTAAAAATCTTTTGAGCATCTGCCAGCAGCCAAACATTATTATTGAAGTTGTCTCATCTTCCCTTTTTTTTTTTTTTTTGCTCTATTTGCTCTCTCACTTACTCTCATTCACTCTCTTTCTCTCTCTCTCTCTCTCTCTCTCTCACACACACTCTACTTCATTCTATCACTTCTTCTTCTTCTCACACTCACGCTGCCTTCTTTTTGCCTTTAAAATTCCCTCATAATCTTGCATATTGCAAAATTCAAACTTGAATTTTTGATAGAACTTTGTTTTCAAGATTTCTTTATTTCGTTATAGTTTCACTGTTCCTTGCTAGCATTGACTTGTCTATAACATTTTAAGCTGTTAACAGTTTGTGTGCCAAAAATTTCAGTATTTGAGCATTTGTTGCCTTCAAAAATTTACCAGAAAAAATTTTTCTCTGCAATTTTTCTATGCAAAAATATTTTACAATTTTTAGTCTAAATCCAAAAATGCACAAAAAAAAAATTCTATAATTTCTTTCTAGATTTCTTCTCATTTTTTTTTTCTAATTTCAATTATTAAATTTCATTTATTTATTTATTTATTTTTTTATTTTATTTTTTTTTTTTAAATATTGCGTTGCTGCTGCCAAAAAAGAATTTGATTTAGATTCATTTTCATCGCTTAGACGCCAAAAACATTACGTAAGCGCGCACAGCTGTCATTTTTGTGCACATTTGTGCATGTTTTGTGCATGTCTGTGCATGTTTAATTATTATTAATTATTTTGCATTTACCACCCACAAAATCAATTTGAAATAAATAGAAAAAAAAAAATGTTCATAAAGCGCGCGCGCTGTCTATCGCTATCTCTGTCGCACGCCGCCGTCAGCTGGCAAACAAAAGACTTAGGCAACGAACTTGAGAAGCGCTTCATCTACTCTTCTCTCTCTCTCTCTCTCTTGCAATAAAAACAAAAACAGGCTGCTAAAGGCTTGCCATAAATACATAATATATATGTATATATAGCTATAAAAATATATATATATATATATATATGTGTGTGTATGTGTGTGTATGTGTGCTGTGACTCTAAGAAGGAGCGTCAAATGGCGCACAGCTGCGTCGCATTTGTTGCTTACTGTTGTTGGCCACAAATTGTTGCTACATTTAGCTTGTTTTCTGTTTTCTGTCGTTGTTGTTGTTGTTGTTGCTGCTGCTGTTGTTGTTGTTGTTGTTATTATTATTTCATGTGTGTCCTAATTCCAATTCAACAGAAATTTCTGTCTCACAATCACAAGAAACAGACAAAAAAAAAAAAAAAGAAATTAAAATCCAAAAAAAAAAAAAAAAAGTAAAGCGAAATAAATCTTAGAGCCGAGTGGCAAGCAAACGAGTTGAAAATATATATATATATATATATATATATAAAAGCAGTTGAAAACGTCTAAAATCATAAGTCTACATAGTCGACTATAAGTTACTCATTACTTGCATAACTCGTGCATTAATATAACAAGCTAAGCTTAGAAAATTTTCAGAATTTCTACATAAATCTTTATTATAAAATTATAAAAAAATTTGCAAAAAAAAAAAAAAAAATGTTGTTAGTCTCAGAACTTATTGATCTAAGTGTTATAATAAAATTTCAAAAGCTCTAAAGCTGAGTTACCATAGCACAAACACACACAGACACACACAGACAGACACATACAGACATATATGGCAATGAAAATTTTTATATTATTTTTTTCTATTTTTTTTTTTTAACACTTAATTTTGTGTTTAAGGATAGAAAAATTTTTATATAAAAATTTCTTATATTTTTTTTTTTAACACTTTACTTTGTGTTTGAGAATAGAAAAATTTTTATATAAAAATTTCTTATATTTTTTGTCAACACTTTACTTTGTGTTTGAGAATAGGAAAATTTTGATATAAAAATTTCTTATATTTTTTTTAACACTTTATTTTGTTTTTGAGAATAGAAAAATTTTTATATTAAAATTTATTATATTTTTTTTAACACTTTACTTTGTGTTTGAGGATAGAAAAATTTGTATATAAAAATTTCTTATTTTTTTTTTCTTTGTGTTTGAGAATAGAAAAATTTTTATATAAAAATTCTATTTTTTTTTAACACTTTATTTTGTGTTTGCTAATAGAAAAATTTTTATATTAAAATTTCTTATATTTTTTTTTAATATTTATATTTTTATATACAGTAGTTACCGGTTATAACGACTCTGCTTAAAGCGTCTGTCCGGTTACTGCGACTAAAACTCGTTGGCTTGGCTTGGTCCCCATGCAAACTTATACATACAAACTATTTTCGGTTAGTGCGTCTTTCGGGTATAACGACATAAAATCGTAGATCTCTTGAAAGTCGCTATAAGCGGAATCTACTACTGTATATCGATGTACAATATATATATAAAAAAAAAAAACTTTCAATAGACTTTGACTTAGACTTTGACTTTCATATAAATGTTATGGCAATAATTTTGCATATAGTTTATTTTTTTTAGCATACCCGACATGTTAATAATTTGCGTAATGAGTATTAAAAAAAAAAAAAAACAAAAAAAAAACACAAAAAGTTTAGCCTAAAATTTTGTATGTTTGCTGTTGTTGCTGTCGGCGCTTTATCCGATTTTGTGCTGTGCGCTGTTGTTTTTTATGACGAGTTTCCGCTAATTGCTGATGCGCTGCAGATTAAATGAAGCAGCGACAACAGCAACAACAACAACAGCAACAACAACAAGAACAACAAGATTCACAGCAGCTGCGTATAAATGGGGAGCGACCACAGGGCTACAACATGCGAGGCTAAACTCTAAAGGAGAAGGCAATATGCTGAGGCAGGGAGTGATGGGGGGGGAGTGCTGGGGAGTTGTAGAAGAGTTACGCATATAAAAACTACAAATTTACGAAACTGAAATTAGACAAAAACAAAAAAAAAAAGTTACGTTAGCAAAAGATTTTTGTTTCGATTTAATTCGTAGAAGAAACTAAAAAAAAAAAAAAAAAAAAAAAAATTGAAAAGAAAAATGAGGTGAAAAAAATAGATAAAAAAGTCAAAATAAAAAAAAAATTAGAAAAAAAAATTTTCGATAAAAAAAAAACAAAAAAATAAATAATAATTAAAAGAAAAATGAGGTAAAAAAAAATAAAAAATAGATAAAAAAAATCAAAATCAAAAAAAAAAAATTAGAAAAAAAATTTCGATTAAAAAAAAAAAAAATGAGGTGAAAAAAAATAAAATAAAATAGATAAAAAAAAATCGAAATCAAAGAATTAGAAAAAAATTTTCGATAAAAGAAAAAAAAAATTCAAATTATTTTCTATAATTTCACACGCTATGTATGAGATTTATGCACAGGATGAACAAGAACGAGTGAGTGAGAGAGAGAGAGTGTGTGAGAGAGAGAGAAGTGAAATAATTCTGCGTGCTTGTCACTCAATTATCATAAACATACGCAGAGGAGTGAAGGGAAGGGCAGGGAAGTGAAGGGCAGAGAAGGGAAGGGAAGGGAAGGGAAGGCAAGAGATTGAAAGGGTTTACATTTTCATGATTTCGTTGGCAGTGTTGCATGCGTTAGCTACAACAACAACAAGAAAAGAAAAAGAAGAAAAAAATGCCGCAAGGTATCAGATTTTTTTAATTTTTTGTGGCAAAAGTCGAGCAAACAGCTAGAAGAAACGTTAAGCCGCTGCTCTAATCTCTGTGTACACTGAAAAAAAAATTAATTTAAAAATAAAAAAATAAATACGAAAATCAAATAATAAAAATGCAAAGTAATGCTAAGAAATTTTTGATATAAAACAAGTAAAAGTTTATAAAGTTTTAGCTACGCCATCTATTGGCAGAAAGATGCAAGTAGTTAGAGATTATTATTATTATAAAACTGTTTGTTTTTTTTTGCGCAGTGTACAGACACATTGAAGGGCAGCTTCAACAAAAGAAGAAGCAGCAGAAGAGGCAAAAAAAAAAAAAAAAAAAAATTAAGGCGTGCTTAGGATTGTGTCGGTTGTTGTTGTTGTTGTTGGCCAAGACGAAGAAGCAGCAGCAAAAGTAGCAGTAGTAGTAGTAGTAGAAGCAGCAACACGAAATAGTAGATGTAGATGTAGCTGTAGAAGTAGAAGTAAAGAAACGAAACGAAAGGAAAAGAAAAACAAGAACAAAAAGCTGAGAATTATAAGAATTAGAAGAATTACGCTGAAATTGAAAGAGAAAGACATCCATATGATAGATACATAGATAGATAGATAGATGATATCGTATCAGAGATTATTGCCTAAGCTAATAATTCTAAAGATTTCATTTTTGTTATGCTCTTGCCTGTCTGTTCATGTCTATTCATGTGTATCTATGTGTGTGTGCATATAAGCATAATGAGCTATAATTGGATTAAAGATTCATCTAGCTTATTTGTTCATTGTTTTCTCTTATTCCTAAATTCGATTTCGATTTCTTTTGCTTCTTACGTGTACATTTACTGTTTGCGTGTTGCTGCTTCTACTACTACTACTACTGCTACTTTTGCTGCTGCTTCTTCGTCTTGGCCAACAACAACAACAACAACAACAAG
>JBAMBR010003968.1:0-22953 GCA_037044475.1 Zaprionus obscuricornis
TTGAAGATGATACAAAATTGATGTTATTCAAAGTAAAGTTGTATTATCTACATAGAATTAAACTGGATTCAAATCTGGAAACTGATTTAAATTTCATAGTGTCTGCACATATGTATAGAAACATTCTAAAACAAAAACGACTAGACTGAATAATATGCCAATACTGTACAATATTAATAAATGGTTGTAGAACTCCAAAGGCAATGCACGTTCGGAAGGCTGATCGTAGGGAGCCTGTTTAAATAATCCAGTAGCCTGCCCCTGTTGAAATCCCATTTGCATCCACTTCTCCGTAAGTCCAGCTTGAATTGCTTGATTTAAAAACTTTTTTGCAACAATTGTTAAAGGCAGGTCAGGTCGTAACGGTAGTCGTAAATGATGGTATGTTCCACACAATTTATCTGAAGATAGTTTCAATTTAGGTTGTAGAAGACGCATTTGCATATATTTATATTGCACCCATTCATGTTCATATATAACATATGCATAGGTGTCATTTAGTGAATTCAAATGATGATCCCTTATTTTCTGGTCAACAAAAAAAAACCGATCCGTCAGCTCAATAGGCATTTGATTATTTTGAAATTGATCATTCATATGTAAATTATCAACCATAATTTGAAGATCAGAAGCTAGAAATGAATCAACATCTATAATATCTGATTTTCGCAAACGTGTTGTCAATGCTGTCGATATAAAGCTACAATATATACTCATAACGATCACATTATATAGTTGTGTGCAGATTACTAAAAACTTTTCAGGTAGACCCAGAGATCGAAATTCTCTAGATGACGATGGTTGGCCCAATATGAGTACAAATATTTTGAAAAATATTTTATCTAAGGACATTTTAGGATTAACCAATAGCTTAATTATAACATTGACGGTGTAATAGAATACCACGAATAACATTATTGTCCAATGATAAGCAATATGAAATAAGTACTTGCTATAAGGCAGTGGACGTACAAATGGCAATACAAGGCACATTCTTGTTACAGCTATTGCAGGACTGTAGGGTGCCATACTATTATTGAATACTAGATTTGCACCCATATCAATATTTCTTTTATCATCGAATATTTTGAAATAATCTTGCCTAGGTACTGGTAGTATATGCATAGTTCCATTCACAAAACGCATTAATTCCGCCAATAGGAAGCCAATTTGGCCACCCAAGCTTAATTCGCTGCCAGTTATATCGTATTGTTCTGTGGAGTTCCACTGCAAAAAAAGAACAATAGATATTAGAAATACTGATTTCAAGAGAGTAGCTAAGATTTTACCGCCTGCAGATATCAAACTTTACCATATAAAATACTTTTAATGTGGACTTATATAAAGATCTGTGGAAATTTAGAGTACATCAGATCATAAACATTGAAACTACGCAACAAGAAATTTTATATTTATATTGGTGCTCATTGTCACAGAGTCGAGCAAACTTTAATGTAGCTTGACTAATTTACATAAATTCTTCAAATTACTATTACTTACCACAAATATATATGGAGGACTCTGAAAGACTGCAACCATTGCTTTATAATGTTGCATATTTGCAAATTTCCGATACATTCCGTAATTAATTTCGTTCACGTTCATTTTATAACTTGTCTCATAAGGTTTCAACGTATACGCCCTGGCTACATAGGTATTGTTTTGTTTATATATCAGATCAACATTAAAGAGTGGATTATTCCTGTACCATTTGGAAAAGAATTCCACTAGCTCATTCGGGATCAATGGATTCAAGTTGTAGATAAACGCAATGTTAATTCCTGGCATCGCACTTAGTGATTTTTGAACAACAGTGAATATTGGATCATCCATTCCATTAAAGAGAACCAGGGCTAAGTTTGGAGAACATTTAAGTTGATCCATTATGCCAATATGCTTGCCAGCGACAATCACAGGACGATGAAAATGATCCATGAAACGTTTTATTAGTGAGGCATTAATAGCGTTTGGTTCTCTAAGACCCGAATCATTTAAGAATGTTATAAAAGTATTGTAATGTAACAATTTATCGTACACCGAAATAACTTGAACAATATACTCATTATAATCGTCAGCTTCCTCAATAGTTTTTAAATGGCCAATAACTAGAGTCAGTATACAAACGGACCATAGAAAAAAGCTAATATACTTCATGACTGAATCTTTTCAACTGTTTTGCTAGCTTCGTGCACATCCAAATATATATTCAAAAAATCATTGTTTGCATTGTTATTAAGAGACATAACTGTGAAACTTTACATTTTCCCTAGAGTTGCATCGCATGTAATAGGCCATTAATTTGAATAGTACACTTTACGTAAACTCTTAGATCAAAAAAGTTCTGTTTTATCTATTTATATATGTATGTAAGCATAAGGAAGATATTCGTCATATTATTCAGTTTTGTATAATAAGTTTATGACATTAGGAAATGTAAGGAGTCTAGGCCGACCTCAGGAAGTATACATTTTCATCCTTAGGTTCAATAGTCTTGTCTTGAAGTCAAATCAAGTTTGTCCTTGATCTTATCGATGGCTGACTTTTAATAGTAACTGTAATTATGTAGACGATCTGTAAAAATTTGGTCTAGATGGGACTAATAACGCTAAAGATATATAACATTTTATTTTCTTCACATGGATACAGGCGAGATACGATTCATAAAATTAAAACGAATAACATTCAAAGATAATAAGTTAATACGAAACGTACAAAGAAACATAAAGAATATTGTCAGGTTTCACGTCCAGGATTACTAGTTTGACTTTAGCACGTAGAAAATGAATATTTAATAAGCCTAAAGGAAAATTTATTGAAATTCCGATAGTCAGCAGTTAAATTAATTGCACTTAGTACATATATAATGAAGATTTTAGTGCTTGAAATGTTTCTCATATAAAAAATAAGAGGTAAAGGAAAGCATATCAACTATAAAATTAAACATTAACGGTTATTCGCTCATTTAAGGCTCACCCTAACACACATGCTATGTGGAGTTGTGGAATATCAAATTACGATGTGAAATTTAAGAGTGGAAATACAAACAAATCGTGCAATTCAAACTGTATAAGCTTTGTAGTGTGGAGTGTAGTGCGTGAATATTCCTATATGCTGTGGAAAGTTCAGTTGGGCGCTCATACTGTTATATATCCTGTGGCAATAAATACTGAAATGTAAAATGATTTTAGTGCGTAACCGAAAAGTGACAAAATTGTCGGACATATATATGTATATACATACATATACATGTAGTACTTGCCCCACGCAATTTTACCTGAACATATTTGGATTTGGCCTCATGTGTTGCAATCGGTTAAGTTAAGTTTTACGAGGATACACACAAACCTACAGAGACAATAACATTATGTGGTGCGTGCCAATGTGGCAACAGTGGGCAATGCGAGAGTGAATTCTTCACCCAAGCGTATAGTCAACTTTAAATGACGTTGACGACAGTTTCCGGTCTTCTGACTCATGATTGATGGCCATTTTAGTGCAGACAGTAGAGTTTAAAGCGCCATTAACCGAAATGTTAACACAACGCGCGTCATACACAAACATTCAGCACAAAAACAATATAAAATACTAAGCAAAACCTAAGAAGACTAAAAGAAAACGAACCAAAACAAAAAAAAAAAAAAAATGAAGTGAATACAAAAATTGCGAAAGAACGCAAAGTCGCTGCTGTCCAAAGAACATGCAACTGTTGACGAAGGTCAAGTTCAGCATTTAGCATACTTGTCAGGGACAAGTTGCAGCGAGCGAGAGGTAAAATCACTGAGAAGCGTCGGCAAAATGAACATTCAAGCACTTTACGTTAAACACGTAAAACGGTTAACTTACAACGTAAGGAAATGCTCTCTCTCTTGCTTTTACTCTCGTCATTTCTATCTCTTTCCTACAAACACTCACATTCTATGACGCTCTCTTTTTTTGAGTTACGTTAGGTATAAAACAGCAAACGCAATGCCAGTGACAGTCAGTAAGCTGCAGACGTCGTGCCGACACGGAACTGTTAGCCAGCGGCAATTCGGCATCGCTTTTTCATTGTTGTCGCGCGGTCGACTTCGCTTCGCGTTCGCATTTTAACATTCACGTACATTGCATTTAGTGTTTGCCGTCTCGTTAGCGCTTGGCATAACGGTTATTCGCGCAGTTTTGTTGCTTTTCCTTATCAGCATCAATTGTGAAACGCCGTCGCAGTGCATCGAATAGTTTGTAGCATAGTTTTTCGCGCGTCCCAAAAAAAAAAAAAATATTAAATAAAAAAAAACAAAAACATATCACGCATCGCCGACAGCAAAAGAAAAAACAAGTAAAAAAAAAAAATAACAAAATAAAAATATAAAAACATGTTTTGGATTTTACGACGCACTGGTGCTGCCAATTTTTTCAATTCCTTAAATAACAATTGCAACTTTACCAAGAGTAATGGCAATGGTGGCGGCGGCAATGGGAACCACAACAACAGTACACAAGGTAAGTTCAGGCATGTTCAAATGCCAATTATATTATTATATTACACCAAAAAGACGATAATTGATTACATCGTCTAATTAGTGAAACATGATTCAGCTGAAAATTAGATGTTAAAATTAACGCTAAACTCTGCAATCAGTGAAAACATGAAGTTTGTCCATCTATCGATTGAATATTAGTGATATTAAATTACTTAATATAATTCGGCTAAATTGTTTATTTCACATTTTACACAATCTCATTTATTCATGCTCACAAATTCTATAGAAAACATAAAAAGAAAATGTTTCTATTAATTGCGAATCAAAATAAATTCTTCAGTTTTACTGTAATTGACTTCGTTGAAAATATCCTAAGGCTAGAATTTTCAATGTTTGTTACAAATACAAGCTAGAAATAAATTTAAGAACAAGCAATAAGAATATATATAATTATATATACTATATACTACTATATGAGCAAAATTTGACATTGTTAACATTGTACAGATTATATTCATTTGTACTATATAAGAAAATCCAAGAATACAAGAGAAATTCAATTCCAAACTTTAATATCGAATACAAATAGAAAAAAAAAAAAAATAATTATAATCTCTGAGCCTATAATCCGACACTTCAACTTTTGGCACCGTTAACGAAGTAAGTTAATTAAAATTCTCACAATGACTGAAGCATTACATAATGTATAGGAAGATATATATAAACATATATGTATGTTTATATGTCATTATATATATACGTAAATATGTTTCATATACAATTGTGCACACACATTTATATGCACATAGAAGACAAATACGTAAGTCTATGTATTGTGCTCAAGTACACACTTATACACATATATGTATAAACATATGTATGTACACAAGTATGGTTTGCACAAAATCCTCTGGCATATGGCGAGCGTCCAAATGCCTGTTAGAAAAATTTGTAAGAATGTTGGAGTAGAGTAAAGTAAAGTAAAGCAAATATAACCAAGGAACTCAAACCCATCTCTTAATAATAAGCTTGTCCTTATGTCTGCAGTTACTATGTGTTTCTCTCGATGTGTGTCTGTGTGTTTGTATGCGTATCTCAAACGTGCCACGGATGTGACTGTCGACTGTCGAAAAAAACACTTTAGGCGTTGTCCCAAGATGCTTTTGTCTAAGCGCTAAGTCTCACGCCAGCTCAGACACCGACGATTCGTGTTGAAGTGAAAAGCAAAAGGATACCAAAGCAATAGCTCAGAACAATAACAACAGTAACAAAAGAAACAATAAAAGCAACAACACAAAAACAACAACAACAACATGAATATAAATACTAGCATAGTTGCTGTAGGAAACAATTCCTATTGCCATTGTATACATTTCCATCTTATGGGAATTTTTTACTTCGTTTCATTTTGTACTTTACGAAATTTAGCAATTTCCTTGTTTTGTATTTATTAATAAAAAAAAAAAACATTTGTTTATCAAAATTAAATTAAAAAGCTAACAAAGTGCACTATGAAATATATTATTTCATTATTTTTATTTACTCAGTCAACAGTTTATGAATAGCAATTGAAATTTTTTGTGGTCGCTAATATGCGACTAAGGGATACTCTTATTTTATTACACTGCCTTATGCGTAATTTTCCAAATATTTTTGAATTTTTTAATAAGAAATATTAAATATTTGTTTAAGTTTGACAAATAATTGAATTATTTATTTATTTATTTTTTTTTTGTTTCATTCATTAAAATTTTTTGCATCTGTTTTAAATTCAACAGCAAATTGGCCGCTGGCAACGTTTCATTTTAGATTACTAAACGCTGAATAAGTTATTGACAAAATGAAAGCAATAAAAATGAATTTAAATATAAAGAACTAAAAATTGTATTTTATGCTTTTTGTCTCTAAATGTAAAGCATTGCAATTATTATTGTACATAATTGTATAACAATATTTATTATAATACTTAATGGCAGAACCTTTGCTTATAATTATATTTGAACACAGCTTAAGCTTTCAACAGTATGAACACACAAATATTACATATAGAGAAACACACACACACACACACACATATGTAAAGAGACAGCGAGCTGCAATTTATTATGCAAATGCAACATATGTCAGCAACATTAACCGATAATTATGACAACCATTTGTCATTGATGATAATACACGTAATTGTTAAATAACAAAGGCAATTAAAAGCACATTTTCACACATAACACATATGAACATATGCATATGTATAAGCTCATATGTGTGTGTGTGTGTGTGTGTGTGTGAAAAAAAACTTTGCAATTTATATGCCTTCATTTTATATCTAATGAGTCGAACTTTTTGCATTAAAGTCCATAGGGAAATATTACTATAATAATAAATTATATTTCGACATGATGCGTTTTCCTTCATCTCTTTATTTATTTATTTTTTTTTTTTTTTTGTTATGAAAGTGAATATTTTCTATAGCTTTGCAAATTATTGGGCGTTTATTTGGTGTATTAATAAAAGCAAAAAAAAATAAATAAAACACATTTTTGCTTGCTTTCAACGATGATTTATGTTGGTAACCCAACAAGTTCTCAGTAGCCGCCGGCGCATCATTTGTAATAATTTGCTGTTGTAATCCGCAACGGAGCAAAAAAACTTTATCTTCTGCTTACTTAAAGTCTTGCTTTTGATCATGAATTGTCCAATGCCTTGCAAGTGCCAAACTATAATATTAAATGTGGCTACAAAACTCTAGTAGAATTTACTTTTTGTGTGGCATAAATTTCAATCTGTGTAGACCAAGAAAGGCCAACGGCAAATACTAATAACACAAAAAATATACCTACACATGCACACATGCATATACCGTTAAATGCCGGGGCGCAAAAGTTCTTGTTGCATACTTTTTGGCGCCGTTGCACAAACACTCACATACAACACAACACAACACAACACAGCAACATTTTAGCTATAAAATTGAGTTTTATTTTCTTTTACGGACTGGCGCGCCTTTTCGCAGCTCTACACACACCCATTTTCTCTCTCTCTCTCTCTCTCTGTCCCCCTCTCTCTCGGTCTCTTTTTGCATTTTGATTGTACAGACATATGTGTGAGAGTGTGTGTGTGTGTTTGTGCTGCTCTTTGGTTGTACACATGCCACGTTTTTAATATTCATGCTCGACTTTATTTGCCTCGTTTTGTGTTGCTTTGCTCCGTTTTGCTCTTTAGACTGCAACAGCAAAAACGAATATTTCCTATAACCTTTGACATTTCAACTACTACAACAACAAGAACAACAACAGCAAAGTAGCCCAATGCATTCACATTGAAGCGTGATTAGCTTGCTAATCAAAAATTGTTTGCATGTTTATATACGTTTATAGACAAAAAAAAATTCGTTTTAGTTAGTTTTTTTTATTTAATTTTTTTTTTTTTTTCGTTCTTTTTCGTTTTGGTTTGTTCAATCAACTATGCGCTCTATTAGTTATTGATAGATTATTCTAGTAAAAATGTCACAAGTTTTTGGGTTTAACTAAGGTCTTAGAGACCTTAGAAAAAGTAAAAGGCAAAAAGTCACATAAAGTTAAGGCAAAAGTTTCATCTATCTTGACTTTCACTTTATGTTCTTTCGGTTTTGCAAGGTCGTTCAACTATAATAAATTGTTCACTCAAAATGTTTTCCAAAAGAAAATTTTCAACTAAAGTTGAATATAAAAAAAAAATAAAAATTTAGCTAGAAATGAAAAAAAAAATAAAATAAGTTGAAAAAAAAAAAACTCAAATGAAAACTCAGAAGTTGTACTTTGTATTTTTCTCTAATTTACATAGTTGCAAAATTATAATTTTGCCTTTTCGTGAAGTAAAATATTCGTAATTGTGATTTTCAACAAAAAGAAAAAAAAAAGTAAAAAATTGTTATAAATATTTGAATACTTAAAATTCCGTAGCGTTTATTTAATTGTTTGATTTTATTGCGTATACGCCGCGTTTTGTCAACGTTGACCTGCACAAAGTGATTTGCTAATGAGCTCGTCAAAATAAATTTTTGCAAAATAAATTGCGGCTTGGCAAATGTAATGCCATAAATTTGGATCATAAATAAAGGCTTTATAGAATTTTATAGGCATCTTCTACTATTTATTATAAGCCTCAAACACTTGTATACACACACAAACACACACAATTACCTTTATATATGCTGACAATGGGCACAATAAATTTCATTTTATCACTTCACGGCTTCACGGACCGACAGCAAAACTTTTGTGCTGTCCAAGAAGACAAGTGAAGGCCTGAATGCTGAGTGAAGAAGATCAAAACAAAAGGCGAATAAGGAAGCATAAAAGACACACACACACACACACACACAAAGTCACAAAAATTTTCAGTAAAAAAAAAATTTTTTTTTTTTTAAATTTGAACATTGTGAAAAAAGTTGTGGTGAAAATGTTGAAAGACAGTTGGTAGCAAAAAGTATGTGGCATGTGGCATGCCAAACTTTAATCCATTGCAATTATGACCAAAACTGTTCTCAAATTTGTGGTGCTAATGAAATTCCTCTTTCTATTGTCATTTATACCACACACTCATTCTGACTCTCTCTCTCTCTATCTCTCTCTCTATCGCTCCTTCGCCAGACAAGTATGTGAAGCGACCACCACGCAAGGCGTACGGCAGGCTTAGTGCCGAGGCCGATGATGCCGTGTCAGTGGGCCGTAAAATCGATGATCCATTCGATGAGCTAGACGATTTTGAAATGCTGGCACCAGGTGCCGGCAGCAGCAGCAGTGCCAACAATGCCAACCATAACCACAACCACAACACTAACACCAACACCAACATGAGCAACAACGGCAACGGCAAGGGCAACGGTAACAGCAATCTCAATGGCAATGGCAACGGCAACGGCAATGACGAAGCCAATGGCAACGGGAATGAGAAAAGCCTCGAGCTTTTGGCATGTACGAACGCTGATTGCCAGGGTAACTTTGTTGTTGAGAATGCACTATGTGAGCTAGGACTATGTGAGGCAAAAGGAAAATCATCAAAGGCAATGTCAGCACACGTCATGTCCACATCCAAGCAGATTAACGAGAACACAATAAGTCAACTACACGCATTGGCAATGGCTGACGATGACGATGACTATGGTAAGTAATTGTGAAACATGTGCATGTGCGACTACACATTTGGGTGTACTCATCGGGATTATCTATGCTTTAACTTATAGATGAATCGCTTACCTGCAATGTATGCGATCGTTCCTTTCATTGCCATCGGCAGTTGGCATCGCATCAGCAAAAGAAACGACATTTTGGGTAATGAAATGTGATTAATTTGTCTGAATGTTTTTTTTTTCTTCTTATTTTCATTTTTTTTTTGTCTGACCTGACTATATCATCATTGTCTATCTCTTTCTCTCTGCCTCTCTCTCTCTCTGTGTCTACCTTCCTCTTTGTATGGCTGTACGTTTGACCTATAGATGCAGTGGCTGCGACAGTTTGTTTCCATCGCTAATGTTGTTAGAACATCATAAGGAGGAATTTGAGCATTGGAGTGATGATGAGATGGGCAGACGCGTCTGTTGCCGACGTAATCGATGTGACGATGACTATTTTACAGATACCGATTCCTACATTAGCGATGCGGAAAGTGAGGACCTGGAAAGATTGTTGTAGAAATTTCAAAAACTGCAACTGACAGGAAGCAGAGCTGCTGCTCGAAATGGAAATGAAAGCGTGTGTGATGGTAGGTATAAAAATTACATATTCATTTCAATTAATTTTCATTGGTTCTTTTCATCTCTATTTCTATCTATCTATCTCTCTCTCTCTCTCTCTCTTCGCTATACTCTGTTTCATTCTCACTGCTCTTTAAAAATGTTCGCTATAAAAATGAAATGAATTTCCATTGTTAACCAAGCATTGTGCGCATTATTTTTACAGCCAAAGGCAAAGCCTTTGGGAGCTGGCATATTTTGTGGCAACGTGCGGTGTCAATTGTAAGGACAAACGGCTGGAAAACACCGCACCGGAAATTGTCGAGAGTACTGCGTAAAATAAAAATGTGGCAATAATGAAAATAAATTAAACCAGTTGACAAAAGAAGCAGGACGAAAAAATGAAAAAAAAAATAAAATAAAATAAAAATAAAAGAAAAAGCAAAAGCAAAAACATTCAGATGAAGCAGAAGGAACACAAACAATGCGTATGAAATTTGTGGCAGCTGCAAAAGCACGAGTTGAGACAATTTCAATACTATAATAATAATAAAAAAAAGAAAAAACAAAAAATTTAAATTGAAAAAGTATTGAATTGTTCTCTCTACGAGCATAGAAAGAAATAACATATTGTATTTTTTAGATATTTAATTGCAGACCTTAAAAAATCAAATTTGGAAAACAGGTCTTAAAAAATAAAATAACAGCATTAATATACTACAAATATATTTATGCGAATTGTAAACACAAATTGTACAGTTATACACAGCTAAAAAAAAAATAAAAATAAAAAAAATTAGATTCAAATCTTTTGTGAATCTATTTGAATATATTGATATAACGAGCTATATAAAGAAAACTAACCAATGAATTCATATCACACAATACATCGGTGTCTACTGCAGCCAAAATGAGTATATATATATATATATATATAATATATACATGTATATCTATGTTTATAAATTATATATGTGTGTGTAGCTAAAAGAACATAACATGTATACTTCAATACACCAAATAAAAAAGAAATTTAAGTTCCGCTCAAACTTTTTTTTTTTTTTTACTCAACGATTAAAAACAAATTAAAAATGCGACAAAGCTATATGCAAATTTTGTTTGTTTGTAATTTCGCGCCTATATCAATAAACAAAAGCATCACAGTAGGATGTTGATGATGGGAATGGGAAAGAGAATGTAAATGGGAATGGGAATGCAGTAGAGAGTCCCTAGGGACATTTTGTTAAATTATTCTGGTTGCCAAAGACCCAGGAAACAACGAAAGTGGCAGCGGGTGACCAAGCTAACTGTCCCCATCATTAAAACTTGATTGACTTTACAAAGTTCTCAGCGTGTGACTGAGAGGCAAGAGGCGCAGACTATGAAAATGTAGATGCTGGTGCGGCTGCGGGTTCGCATTCGCATTCGGGTTCACGTTTAGGTTTGGGTTTGGGTGCGAGTATACTCAAATCAACGTCGAGCACTGGGAAAACTTTGAGAGTACCTTGAGGCTATTTTTCTATGTGAACAAACGCAAAAATTTTGCATGGCGTTGCGTTGCTTTTCGTTGCGCGACTTTAAATTATTTACATTTTCTAGAAAATCAACTTGAAAATGCGCAAGGTAAGTTTATTTTCTATGTAAATAAACAAATACCTAAAATGAAAATGACTTTTTTGAGTCTTAACTTGTATTGTATCTTTTTATTGTATACCACAATTATATCTATACTCTGATACAGACAAATTTTTAGAGCCATTTTAATAAAAACGCTATCACATTCCCTTATTTTTCTGTTGTTCTTGTTGTTGTTTTTCTTCTTTCTTTCATGCCTTTTGGCTAATAAACATAATTTGACAAGGGTTTAATTAAAAAACAGACTGTAGCACGGAAATTAAAAATGAGAAGTTCCTTTTTTATTTTTACTTCTATTTTTTATTTTCTTATGGTTTTGCTTTCATTTTTTTAATTATTTGTCAAGGATTCTACTTGCTCAGCAGACTGGTAACTGAAGCATATTTCGAGGCAGCACTCTCTCGCAATATTATAGTTAATCAGAGCAACACGGAAGATAAAATTTAAGTAGAGAAAATCTCTTTAAGAAATGTTAATAAATTTGACATTCCATAGATGATATATTCTGTTGATTTTTGTTGATTTTTCAGTGACCGGAAGAAAGAGAAGTAAATATTTCTTCCTCATTTTTGTTTTCTTTATCTTGTGTGTAAACAAATTTGTCGCATACAATATGCGGATATCCGTTTTACTTGGCCATGAAGTCAGAATCAAGGATGGCTTTGTTATTGTTGTTTTTTGTTTTTATTGTTGTTGCTGTTGTCCTGTTTGCCAAAGAAACCAACTGGCATTCATTCATTTCACGTAATTCATTTCCTGATTGCATAAAGGCAACGGCGACACGTTTTTGATTGATGCGTGTAAAAACCAAGCAAAAATTTCCCATCTCGCTTGACATGCAAAACGGGTAAAAGCTAACGGCTAACGCATAACGTTGCACAGTTGCACAGTTGCACAGCCGCACAGTTGCAAAGTTACACAGCACAACTGTGGAGCAACGTATGTTACTGAATCATAGCAAGTGTCCTGCTGTGGACAGCTCATTTGACAATTTGATAGATGCCAAGACAGTGGCGCGTATAAAAACCCAAAAACACTTTATGTATATGTATACGGATGCGGATATGGAAACGGATGCGGATACGTATACGTATACGTATATACGTATATGAAAAACGTTGAGTGACAAACTGGTCACTCGCAGGACATTAAATTTTTGATATGATTTTATTATGGCACTCGTAAAGGCAAAACATTTTATGCGTGCATCATACGCACTGTTGACCAGGCAAAAGCCAACGCTTGTCCATCGCTTTGGCTATTTACATAAAAAACCAAAAGAGCAGCTAGCCAATAGACTGGGACAGGATAGGAAAAGACAGACTGGCAATAGGACAGCAGGACACCAGGCACAACAACAGAGTGAATTGTTTATGTGACTGCGCATTAAAAGCAGCTCTCAGAAAGCAATTCAAAAGCAAATTTACATAAACCATTAAGTTGTCCATTGTGTTGTGTTGTGTTGTGTTGTGTTGTGTGTTGTGCTTTGTGTTTTTGTATTTCTCCATTGTTGGCCAACATATGTTTTGGTTTCTCTTTCTTTTTTTTTTTCTGAGCCTCTGCTGAACGCCTCAAACATAATAATATTTTCATTTCTTACATTTCAAGAAAATTGTTTAAAATGTCTGTCTAAATTATGTAGCTAGGATCAAAGTCAAAGTCTGTCTGATGATGAGTTTAGAGTCACGTTATGGCAGCTTTTCTTTGAAAATATTAATATATGTATATTAAAAGTGCACAAAATAAAAGCCAGACGAAAAATGTTGCATTATTAAAGTGCAGGTAAGTGTTGTTGATCATGATGATGATGATGATGTTGATTCTAATGATGATATTGTTGATGATGTTGGGAAAATAAAGCATGAATGAAAGAGAGTCAAAAGTTATTAACGCTCTGACATGCTGCAGACCACATGCTGCATTTTGCATGCCAATCAGGCCAATTTGTCAGCACAAAATGGGCAAATTGAGTTTCACCAATTTTTCCACACACAGACACACACATATAAATACACTTACCGACCACGAACAATATTCTCTAAGCCCTCATTTCGTGACCAGCAAGCAGCAAGTGCTACCATTAGCTAATTAAACAGCAAAGATTTTTTTTTTCGTCTCACACTTAAAATAAAAATAAAGTAAAAAAAAAAAAAAAAATAAGAAGCTCTGACAATAATCTCGCTAAGCGGCAACAAAATGTACGAAAAAAAATATATATAGAAAAAAATGTAAAAAAAAATTAAAACTACACAAGAAAAATGGTTTCGAAAAACTTTCCTGCAAAGCGATAAACACACAAGCATACATATTAAAAAAGCATTTTAAAGCAATTTTCATGTCTACAGAAAACTTTAAATAACTTTTTCGGTTTTCTACTAAGCTCTTGTATGATTGATGCAGATTTCAATGTTGGCAAACATATAAAATGTTTTAAACTATTGAGATTAATAGAAAACAAGATAGTAAAATTTTCAGCCTGGCAGACAAAAGATTTCATACATTTCTAAGACTTAGAAATAAAACTATTCATATAAAAATTGAATTTTCGGCCGATTATTATATATATAAAAATATTTGCTTTTTACTTACAAGAAATGTATAAGAAGAAATTAAGGAAATTTGAATTTCCATTACATCTGTAAGAGGACAAAAAAAATGTTGATCACGTTAGAGCAAAATCAATAAATTTGAGGTAAGAAATACCAAACGAATAGAAACTAAAAATTACAATTAAAAGAAATTTAAATTTCGATTGCGACTGCGACTGCAAGGGCGAAATAAATCGCAGACTAAAAGTATGCTACATAAATTTGTTTTATTGCTAGTAATATTAAAAGACAATAATATTAACCATTAGAAATAACTGTTATAATAAGAAAAAAATATTATTTTAATAACTAAAACATAAATAATTAATTAAATAATTATTTTTAAATTGTGTGTGTAATACCTAAGACAAATAATCCTTGATTTTTCAGCACCAGAAATAAATTATTTTTTATTAAAATAAAAAAAAAAAACAAATTTTAAAAATTGTAAGTATATTTATAGTATTTAATATATATTATACACATTGTAAATAATTGTAAATAAAATAACTTGTCGTCTTATTTTAAAAGCACCAAAAATAATTTAATTTATGTTGATGTATTCTATATAAAAACTAATTATAATATAATTAAATATATAATCAATTATTTAAAGCTTTTCCTCAATTAAAATAAATGTCACAAGTTTTTATTTTAAGCTCGAGTTTATTCAATTAAAGTTGCAAACAGCATGGAAATGCTCTAAAGTCTAATGAGCTAATATAAAACTGCTGAGTTTGACATTTAGTCAAGGCAAACCACAGACATTAATATGTACTTACACATACACATAAACATACACATGCACACATTAAGCTCATGGTATATGTTAAATTGTGTATAAATAGCGAATAAATTCCCGAAGTGAAAAAATGAAAATAAAACACAATAACAAATAAAATTTTGCAAGCCTCTGGCAAATATGTTTAATTCATATGAAAATGAAAATGAAAACAAATATCAGAATTTAATTGCATATAATGTTTCTGTTTTCAGTATGTTTGCGTCTTTCTTCTACATTCTCCCTTCTTTTTTTCTCTCTTCTGGCTTCGCTATTGACGTTGTCAGTTTGATAAAATTCCCAGATTTACTAAGTAACTAACTGACAAGCTCGTCTCTATGTTTTAGCATAGCAATTTTCAAATATCTACATTGTCATGCCAGTTAGCTTTTATACCCTGTAAAAACTAGCTAAACGGTTATGCTTAACTTGAACTTTAGAAGTATGTATAATTATAAAAAATAATAAATTATAATTTCTAATTTCTATTTTTATTTTTTAAAATGAATATAAATAAAATAAAAAATTGTATATACATATTTCTAGGGTAACTTATAGTCTTATTTCATTAGTTGTACATAATGTAAACGTGCTTCAATGCTGAGTCCCTTAAAAGCCGAGTTGAAGCTCATGGAGGACAAGTTAACCCATGCCATTACTGGCAAAACTTACTCAATGTTCATTGATGAACACAGCCCGCACACACACACTCACAATACACACACACATACAAACTAAAGCATATACATACACATACATACACAAGTACACAGGCATACCAATAAACAAACACACACACACACACACACATGTATACTGAGCAAACTTACAAACAGTAATGTTAGGCACTGTGCGTGCTTCGTCGTAGTTCTCAGATAATTGAAAACAAGGTACCAAAAGAAAGTGCAAGAGGTCGTTTGGCAGGTCGATTGTAGCGCAACTCATGATAAAGTTTTGCAAACGATAAAGTTGCCTTTTCAATGAAATTTTCCATTCAACTGATTCCCTTGTTTACTTTAAGATACTATCATAAAATAGTTTAGCTTACATAAGAGAAAGACTTCATTTCAACTAAGTCAAATTATCAGATTCTATTTGTTTTTTAGTAGTTTACACTTTTATATTATGTAGATTTAATTTTTAAAATTTTTATGCTCTTCATTTTATTTTATATATTTATTTATTATAATTTTTATTATTTTTATAAAATATATTCACATTTTTATATATTTAAATTGTATATTTAATTATTAATTATAGTGATTATCCTACTTTCTTTGGTCTAATTAATTTAAAATCTGTTTATGCAGCTGAAAACCAACCAAGCCAACATATGTAAATATGTTGAAAATGTAAAGATAAAAAAAAACACAAATTTTAACATGTTGAAAGTGAAATTGTGCGCATTTTTTCCAGCACATTTTCAGTGCTCGCTCTACCGTCTCGCAATTTTTTTTACCACTTTTTCGCTGGTGTATTAACTGTTTCCATTATAGTACAATTTCCGGAAATAAGGTAAAAAAAAAAACTTCTTCTCTATTATTTTTCTTTTTTATTTGCAAAAGTCTCGGTACACATACCATGAGTATCATAGTTGTAATGTTGACATTAAAGTCTTTTACTTTGATTAATGCAGAAGCAAGAAATTAGAAATATTAAAAATACACTTTCGATACCCTATAATGAAAGTAAGAGCAATAGAAATTCTATATTTATGTGCGGACAATATAAGAATATTGAAAATTATAGCAGTATGAAAGAATTGCAAATGTTGATAAAATTTATGAAATTACCTAAAGCATTGACATATTAAACAAAGATACTGAGTATCTTTTAGTCGACATTTGTTATACTTTTCTTATTTTGCATATTTTTGTTGCGTTGTTCAGCAACCGCATCACATCACATATTTTGTCACATTGTGTGGCATTTACCGCATGACAGCAAAAATTATTGACAAATAATATCAATTTGATCTATCACAGCAACATCAGTAGCAACAGTAACAACAACAGTAACAGTAACACCAATAACAACAACAACATCAACAGCATTAGCCGCAGGGAACCATTATTGTTGAGCAACAGCAGAAGTTCGGGTCTTATATGATATAAGCATGGATAAGCAGACGTTTGACGCTGACTGATGCTGATAAATGACTTGCCAAACTTTAGCTTGAATAGCTTTTAAAATATTTTCAGATTTTTTTAGCAAAAAAAAAAAAAAAGTTTTTAGTTTTTGCTTTGTCTGTGGCTATGGCTTTGGCTTTGGCTTGTTGAAGATAGAATGATTTTTATGCATATAATCAATATTAAGATATATTTTAGTAAAAAATCTTGTTCGTTTTATTGAAATTTATTTATTAAAGAGCATTTTAAACGCAACTCTGGTCACATTCAGTCAATTTTATTGTTTTGCCTAAAATTATGCAACAATTATTTTAATTGTAAATCTTCGCAATATAATTAAATTTGAAATGCGATATCCTAATTTTGTTTTGTTGTAAGTATATATGTATATTTGTATTAATTCGTAAGATCTTATTCATTTACATACTACTACTACCAAAAAAAGGCAAATACCCAAAGGATCCAAATTTAATTTGCAAGAAAAAAAAGAACTTTTAAACCCTAATTAAATGAAAGAAATTTCTTATTCCGCGCATTTAACTAGAGCGCTTAAAAAAAATAAACAAAAGTCCAGCTGGCCTAAAATTGAAAAAAATTTTAAATTATATATTTTGTGCAGAGGCATTACCCTAACTTGGCATATCATTTCATTTGCTTCTTAGACTTTCATCATATTAATAAAAATGTATTATTTTCTACATGGCTCTGTCTGAAACTGACTGACATAATTGACTTAGTCATACTCTTACTTAGTAAATAGCGAAAGGAATAAAAAAAAGGCATATAAATTGCAACGTAAGGCATTATTAAATGTAAATTTTGCACATAAAAAAAATAAATAAAAAAAATAAAATGAAAACTAAATAAAATGTTGCTTTCGTTTTTATTAAATTGAAAGTAGACTTTGCTGGCAATGCATTATTGTGCCTTGATTTACAATCATCACAACTGTTACACTTTATATATGTTATGTGCATTATATATGCGAACATATTCAGACGTATATGTATATATATATATATTATATATATTCTTAGCAAGAGTATACAATAAGGCAAAAACAAATTTCAATTTACTCAAGACGTAGCTACTGCTGATGCTGCTGTGCGCTTTGGTGTGCTGTGGTGTGTGTGGCTTTTACATTACATTTAACTTTTCTCGCCTTATATTTTATTCAAATGTTTTTCCCACAGATAAGTTGCGCGCTGCTTGAGTGTCTGACGTTTTCACTTTGCTGCCGTAAAAACGTCAAATAGAAAACAAAATAAGAAAGACAGACTGACGGTAAATGTGTGAGAAAGAGAACGAAGATAGTGAGAGAGAGAGAGAGAGAGAGATAGATAGAGTCAGAGACAGTGTAGATTCCATTACCAAATGCTCCAATGCTCAGTCATTGTCCAAGGACCAAAGACTTGACACGCTGTTTGTGCCCATCCACGCGCTTTTTCTTTCTCTCTTACTTTCTCATCATCTCTCCCTATCCCGCTCTCATCGTCAATTTGAATTTTTATGCCTCACTATTTGTGGGTCAACGACGTGACGCCGTTTTTGTTGCCGTTGCTGTTGCCATTGCTGTTGCCTTTGCCGTTGCCATTGCTGCCGTCGCGCGCAAAATTTGCGGCACAAAGCGAAAGCACAACACATTTCTCTCAATGACCATTAGCAGGATCTTCTTCTATACCCAATTTAAAAACATTTTTCTTTGGTCCCGTAAGCCTTAAGGCAGGTGCTAAGCCTAAGTTCTTGGTCAGCCTAATGAGGGACTGCAAATTTTAGCATGTTGCTGTTTTTTTGTTTTTTTTTTGCTGTTTGTCCTTTTATATTTTGTTTAGCTCAATAATATTTGCCTTTGGCAAAGAGCAAGTTTTAAGTGAATTTAAAACAAGACCATATAAAGTTTACACAGTGGGCGTGGCACACTCTGTGGCTATTAATTGAGTTATTAAAGCACAAGGCATGCAAAAATTTCATTACGTATACGTAACGTTGCATGAGCAGCCAAAAAGAATAATGCTGACAACAAGGATGGAACTCTGACTCTAACTCAACGCTGAGAACAAATCCAGGCAAAGTTTGCCATAAATGTTATTAGTTTTAATAACATTTACACAACAAACACAGACACACAGAAAACACACCAAGCCCAAGAGAGAGATCGGGGGAGAGCAGAGAAAAAGAACGAAACAGTGTTGTATGTTTTTGTCAGGGCATAAATTAATCTTACCAAATCATTTGTCGCCTTCTTGCCATGCCATGTATAATAAATGCAACAACATTTTAATTGAATTTCAACGTTGAAAATGTGAAAAATCTGAAGAAAATGTAAAACAATTTATTTAGCCAATATTCAAAAGGAGAGAAAGAAAAAAGAAGCAATTTGTTTAATAATCGATAAAAACGTCAAATGCCACAAAAACATCCCACAGCAAAAATAAATAAAAATGAAGAAATACCACAAAAAAAAATATAATTTAAATAATTTTTGTACATAAATTATGTGTATAAATAAACAAAAGTGCGGAAATGTGTTAATTAGGCTTAGCAATGCTTTTTGCTCAATTTGTTTTTCAACTTTCTAAATTTGTATTATATTTTTTGTTTGCCTTTTTGTGCCTTTTTCTTAATGTTTTTTTTTTTTTTTTTGCTTATTTTATATACACTGACAAAGAGAATATATTAAATTTCTCATGCATTTTGAACATTTTTCATTATTAAATTATAATTTTAAATTATATTTTTTTTTTTGCAACTCATTTTTTTTTATTTATTTCTAATATTTTTTTTTGTTTTCGTTTGTTTTGTGTGTAACGTATCTAAAATTCGTTAACCGCAATTATAGTTTTGTTTTGTTTTCCCGTTGCCTTTTTGACCACAGCCATTTTGTCGCTTGGCTATTTAACATTGGTTCGTTACGGTTTTGCTTTTTCTTTTGCTTCTGCTTCTGCTTTTGCTCATTGCTAATTCCCATTTTCATTTGTTTTCTTGCTCTGTTTGCGCTTCAATTAACAACAACTTGTTACATGCGCAAATTGAACTAAGCTTTAAAAAGCACAAATGCAGACATAGACACAGACATAAACATACACAAAATACACAAACACACACACACACACACATACACACATACTCATATATATGCCTATATTCGTATATAATATATTTGTATATATATAAATAAATAAACGTTACGCTAAATGAAAAAAAAAATAACAGCTGCCGCCATCGTTTTGCTGCCCCAAAGCTGCGTACGGTTTTCATTTTGTGGTCTTCAATTTAATACACTTTGATTTATGGGGACTTTGAACTATGACATTAAAAACATAGAAACATACATATGTATATCTGATCAAAGCAATATGCTATGAATTCCATTTGCTACTGTTTCTATTGTATAGCAGGAAAATGCGTAGCAGACTCCAAGCAGTATATATATTCTTGATCAAAGATAACAGTCGAGCTCAAATTCGCATGTTTATCTTTTCCCTTAGATTTACAAATATCTCAAAGAAATTTTGGCTTACATACAAGTCGGATGGAAGAACTATATGATAACCTGCCGTTGAAACATTAGTTCCAAAATTATATTTTTGCATGAAAAAGTCATCGTTAAATCTTGCAAATGGGGTTGGTAAAAATTGACTTTGTAACGACAACAAAAATATATATAACGCGCAAAGTAAGACATGTCAGATCCCATTAACTATAAAAATTGTTGTACAGTATCAACAATCGAAGCAATTACATCAAAAGATATAAGCAATATCTATAACTTATATAAATTAAAAAGAAAGTGTATATATCATTCGGTTAGACGTTGCTCACATTATATTTTGGCACTGTCAAAAAATAAAAGACATAAGAAAAAGTAAAAAGAAACAACAACGAAAACGTTAGCGTTAACATTAACGTTAATGTTAAAAAGAAAATATTATTAAATGTTGTTTTTTTTTTGGCCATTTGATGGGCGGGTGTTAATTTCAT
Organism: Zaprionus obscuricornis; assembly: GCA_037044475.1. Lineage (NCBI taxonomy): Eukaryota > Metazoa > Arthropoda > Insecta > Diptera > Drosophilidae > Zaprionus > Zaprionus obscuricornis. The sequence continues at coordinate 21,285 of JBAMBR010003968.1, forward strand.
TGGAATTTATTTGGTTTTTGATTTTACAAAAATTTACAGGTGCCTTTTGCCAGCACAAATGCAAACACGGCACACAGTCACACATACACACACATACACACACACACAAATGTATATATGCTCCGCCCCAAGCAGACGCAATGAGTGTGAGAAAATTTTGCAAATTAAACAAAGGAATTTGAATTTGAAGTCAAATGAAATATTTGAAATATTTAATTTAATTTGTTTGCAATTGTAAATTAATTAGAATTTTGAGTTTATGTTGTTTGTTTTATTTGATTTATTTTTTTTTTATTTATTTATATATAATTTATTAAATATGTAAATTTTAAATACATTTTGTTTACATATTAAGATTATGCTTATAATTTATATTTATTTATAATACATTTTAGCTTGAAATAAAAATAAAGAAAATATATTAGATATATATAATTTATTAAATATGTAAACAAAATGTATTTAAAATTTACATATTTAATAAATTATATATAAATAAATAAAAAAAAAATAAATCAAATAAAACAAACAACATAAACTCAAAATTCTAATTAATTTACAATTGCAAACAAATTAAATTAAATATTTCAAATATTTCATTTGACTTCAAATTCAAATTCCTTTGTTTAATTTGCAAAATTTTCTCACACTCATTGCGTCTGCTTGGGGCGGAGCATATATACATTTGTGTCAAAGTTGGGGCAGCAAAACGATGGCGGCAGCTGTTATTTTTTTTTTCATTTAGCGTAACGTTTATTTATTTATATATATACAAATATATTATATACGAATATAGGCATATATATGAGTATGTGTGTATGTGTGTGTGTGTGTGTGTTTGTGTATTTTGTGTATGTTTATGTCTGTGTCTATGTCTGCATTTGTGCTTTTTAAAGCTTAGTTCAATTTGCGCATGTAACAAGTTGTTGTTAATTGAAGCGCAAACAGAGCAAGAAAACAAATGAAAATGGGAATTAGCAATGAGCAAAAGCAGAAGCAGAAGCAAAAGAAAAAGCAAAACCGTAACGAACCAATGTTAAATAGCCAAGCGACAAAATGGCTGTGGTCAAAAAGGCAACGGGAAAACAAAACAAAACTATAATTGCGGTTAACGAATTTTAGATACGTTACACACAAAACAAACGAAAACAAAAAAAATATTAGAAATATATAAAAAAAAATGAGTTGCAAAAAAAAATATATAATTTGAAATTATAATTTAATAATGAAAAATGTTCAAAATGCATGAGAAATTTAATATATTCTCTTTGTCAGTGTATATAAAATAAGCAAAAAAAATATTAAGAGAGATACACAAAAAGGACAAAAAAAAACAAAAAATATAATACAAATTTAGAAAGTTGAAAAACAAATTGAGCAAAAAGCATTGCTAAGCCTAATTAACACATTTCCGCACTTTTGTTTATTTATACACATAATTTATGTACAAAAATTATTTAAATTATATTTTTTTTTGTGGTATTTCTTCATTTTTATTTTTTTTTTGTTTATTTTTGCTGTGGGATGTTTTTGTGGCATTTGACGTTTTTATCGATTATTAAACAAATTGCTTCTTTTTTCTTTCTCTCCTTTTGTATTTGCCTTTGAATATTGGCTAAATAAATTGTTTTACATTTTCGTCAGATTTTTCACATTTTCAACGTTGAAA